>CAWUFW010021213.1:0-127511 GCA_963921515.1 Calotriton arnoldi
CCCACAGTGGGATTGCTGTGACTTCAATGGAAGCCCGCCCCCCTTTCTCAACCACTCTGCAAATGGGCCTCCATGCGTACTATTGGTTGGGGGATGAACTCCCCTTGGCTGCTGAGGGTCGCTGGGGGCCAAGAACCCTTATTGTTGCCACAAGTAAGTCCCCCACAGCGGGATTGTTGAAACCACGCTGGAGGCCCCGTCCCCTTTCTGAATCACTCTGCAAAGGGACCTACTGGGTACTACTGGTTGGGGGATCAAATTGCCTTGGCTGCTGATGGTCATTGGGGGCCAAAAAATCCTATTGTGCCACAAGTAAGTCACCCACAGCGGGCTTGCTAAGACCTCATCAGATGCCCCGTCCCCCGTCCTCAACCACTCTACAAATGCGCCTCCTGGCGCACTACTCTTGGGGGATGAAATCTAGGGGTGAGGGTGACAGTAAACTCTGCTCTGCCGGCGGTTGGCAGAGTTTTTGCCAAACTCCACGCAGAGGGCAGAGTGGCAAAACTTTGCAAACTCCACCGGCATAGCGGAGTTTACCGCCCACCCCTAAAGTAAATCAATCAAGGGACAGGAATAAATTAGGCAAAACATTTTTTGAACAGTAGCAAAAATCACAATGAGACATGTTTTAGAAAAAAGGTATGTCTTTTGTGGAGCACTGAAAGGGTGTTGTAAGGAAATCTAAATACTTGGAAGTCATCATAAATAATACGTTGTCCTTTTCCTTGTACCACGAAGTGCACGCAAACAACACCTGACTTCATTCAGTTACTGTCAATGACAAAGATATTTCTATGATGGTAAATAACAGCAAATGAGGGAGAGAAAGAGATTCTACAGGCCAAGCTAAAGCACTGAGTAAACTATTCTCGTTTGTGCTCTTGCGGATCTCAGTATAAACTTGAGGATTACAGGCGCCAGCCAGACCTTATTTTTAAACATTCTTTTGCTTTTCAGGACTACCTGCATGAAACACTACTTTGCATACGAATTGGACAAGGCAAGTTGAGTGGAAAGCTACTCAATTACTACTTACTATGTAGTTCATGAAAAATAGTTTGTTGCAAGATAAAATGTCCGAAGGCTAAACAAAATAAGATGAACCAGGACAAGGTCTATCATTTATATTTTTACGATTTTAATTAATACTGTTAATTTCACATCTCCCCGTTGGTTTATCTGTACTGATATTCTCCATGCAATTAAAAGTAAAAATACTTAATTGGATGAATTACAATTACATTTTCTGCAAATCTCTAATGGTCATCCATGCAGACGTACATATATTAAACAGTTAATTGTGCCTCCCCGGACCTAAAATGCCCGTAAATTATTTAAAAACTGATTATCTAATGCAGGTTCTACTGATTTATTTCTAGGACCCTCACATTTATGAAACTGAAACAATAATTACTAATTTTCCAGACTTAATATATTTTAAAAAAGTTATAAAAAGTAATGTTGAAATAAAACCGACACTGAATATTATTATGTTTTTTCTATCGATTGAGCACATTTTTGTGTATTTGAAAAAGTATTGATATGTGTAGTCTTCACATTTTTGAGTGTTTCTTTTTAGTGTTTTAACCATTTGGCCTATCTTAAACCCCTGTATTACATTTTTATTTCTTGTTGTTCTATAGTTTTGTGTCAATCAGGATATTTTTGTTTGGCGAAGTATTTCTTTCTTTAATCGTGTAAGGGTATTTTACGATATGCTGCCTAAAGCGTCATCTCACTCACATATGAACTAAGGGAAATACATCTTAATTTCTAAAATTGTGGTTTTATATTGTTGACGGTTCTTACTTTGTGTGTTAAAGCCTGGGTTGATAGATGTAATTGTTTAACCCTCTCATTTGTTTGTCTCACAGTCCAGTCACTCTTCTGATTGTCTTAACTGCCCTTATCCATCTAGTGAAATCCTATGCATGTGTAATATAGTGCTATGCAAATTATGTCATTATGTAGAAAACCCAAAATGAAGAAAGTCAGACTGACAAAATCAGTCTGACGAATCTCCATTTTGGGGAATAGTCATATTGAAGAAATAACCTTTTCATGGAAATCCAGTGATGTTGGTTAAAAATGTATACTGGGTGGAAGAAAAGAAGATGACAGCAAAGTAAAAAAAAAAAGCAAAAACATAATAAGGAGAAAAGAAGACAGGAGACAAAGTTATATAAGCTGGGACCTAGAATTACAAAAAACAGAGGGGAAAATGACTGGGCACCCTACTGTCAAGGGTCGGGGGAGGAGTGGGTGAGGATGGTAGCTGGAGACAGAGTTAACAGGGGAAGGGAAGGATCAAAGTTGAGGTTAGAGCAAGTAAAATAAAAAGATGAAAAAAATAAGGAGGTTGACGAGAGACCCACTTTAAGAAGATGAATCAAAAGAAAAGGAAAATTGAAAGGGAGTGGGTAGAAGGATACCCCCTTTAAATAAAAAAAATCTTGTAAGAAAATACTTGTTTTAGGATGACAATTTGGCAGGTTTGTTTAGTATACCTGGTAAAAGCCATTCTTGGTAAAAAAGTAATCATAAAATATTTGACATAATATATTTGTTGGAACCGATTCCTGTAGGTAGGTTGTCCCTTGTACAACCGTGCTCTGAATTGACTTTTGTTTGGTGATCTTTGGGGGCGAATGGAATCTATCACGATTTCTGGCCTAAACTATATAGTCCAGGGGGTTGTTGCCAGCCACCTCAGCATGTGGTAAATTATATGAATATTTGCACTCTTTATGAAAATTCAGCTGCAGGATCCCAAGTACAACTTTTGTAGTCCTGTTGCTTTTCCAGAGCCCTTGATCCACACCTAATGCTTCATCATATCCATCACACTCTGTCATTTCATTTGACTAGGAAGTGGGGCAAGGGTGAAAAGTAAATCTGACAAAAGGGACAGTGTCCACATGCGGCAGATCAATTGTTATTAATTGAGGCAGCCACAAGTGCCATCTTGGAAAGAGATGTAACAAAACAACAAATATTTTGGGCAAACATGCTAAGTTAAAAATAAGTTAACTCCATCACGTACCTTAGAAAGGGTTTCATCCTTTTGGGTGAGATGGTTTAATATGATATCAGTCTACACATTAATCTACGGGCAATGCTTATTTTGTGATAGAAATGGGGTGAGCAGAAAAGCCCAATGTATTGACTTTTGCCCCCAGCTATTTACCTCACAGCCAGCTTTGTACTGGTGTTAGAATTTAACAGGTAACCACTCCCCATTGCCTTTCCAGGCAAATACATGGTCCATGAAGGCTGTAGTGCATTTCAGTTTCTTATGGGTGTCCACTCTTCAACAAATGAGATTGGCCTACATGCAGGGACAAATGTAATTGGTTGTAGGACAACAAATCAGATTGACTGAGTAGGTCAGTCTGGCCCCCTTCACCTCGGACGCCATCAAGCTTATCTGCAGAGTTCCACAAGGAACCTCACTCAGCAGCACTCTGTTCAATGCCTACATGAGTCCTCTCACCAGTGTCATTCACGCCCACAGAATCAAACATCATATCCTTTATTAACAACACCTTGCTCATAATTTTCTTCTCCGACAAGACGCCAATTTATTTGCTTGCATGACGGAAGTCACCAGGTGGATGTATACGAGCTGCCTCAAATTCAACACAGACAAGACAAAAGATATAATCTTTGGGAAAAGCACTGTACTCTGGGACTCACCTGGTGCCTGTCAAACTTAGAGCCACACCCCTCTCGGCAACCCACGCAAAGAAGCTCAGAATAGTAATCAACAACCAACCCACCATGACCAGCCAAGTGAATGCAGCCTCCATTGCCTGCTTCCACATACTCAAGCTGCTCAAGAAGATCTTCAAATGGCTGCCCACCAACACTCACAGAGCCATCACCCAAGCCCTCATCACCAGCAAGCTGGACTACAGCTGCAAATATTATGGTAGAATCAACACTCAACTGACCAGAAGAATCCAGACCATACAAAACTCAGTGGCCAGGATCATCCTAAACCTCCCACTCCGCACTCTCATCACTCCACACCTCAAAAAGCTCCACTGTCTCCCAATCCAGAAACGAGCACTCTTCAAACTCCTTACTCACACATACAAAACCTTACACAACATTGGCCCCACGTACCTCAACAACCACATAAACTTCCAGAAACCTACCAGACACATGTGCTCCTCCAGACTCCATACCTCTCGCACCACCTCCTTGGATACACAGAAACAGGGTTTGTAGTTATGCCTTCTCTTATCTCTATCCCAAAGTCTGCAATGGCTAATTTTCAGAGCCTCCTTCTCAGCTCTCAAATTCCGCAAGAAACAGAAGACCTGGCTCGACCCAACAGCTCCTGCTTCAGTGCCAGAAGACCATCTTGGGTGAGTTGTGCACTATACAAATACACATAACATCATGTAAGACTTGTCAGCCTTACAATGGTCTTCCTGTAAACTTTTTCCTAACTCTTCCATATTTTTTTATCTTGATTTGTTGGCCTTAGGACTTTACCACTTCTAACCAGAGCTAAAGTGTGATGGCTCAATTCTTAAAACATGGGAACACTGGCTTCTCCCTAGTTGGCATATTTAATTTACTGATAAGTCCCTCGTAAAGTGGTAGTTCATGCACCTTGGGTTTGTATATTATATGCTATCAGTGGGCCTACAGAACTTGTTATGCTACCCACTTACATAGCCTTACATCCCTGTCCCAGGCCTGCCATTGCAGCTTGTGTGTGCAGTTTAAAACTACCATTTTGACCTGACAAAATAAACCTTTTGTCAAGCTCCAAGCTGCAATTATATATAAGTCCGCCCAGGGTAGGCCCTAAACACCCCACAGGGCAGGGTGCAGAGTATTTATAACGAAAAGCTGCAATTATATATAAGTCCGCCCAGGGTAGGCCCTAAACACCCCACAGGGCAGGGTGCAGAGTATTTATAACGTAAGACCTGCACTTTGTAAGGTTTACATGTCCTTGTAGTGAAAAACTCTTACATTTGTTTTAAGGCCTGCTTCTCTCATAGGATAACATTGGAGGTACCTTATTACATTTAATAAGCTATAACTTCCAAGTGGAAGCAGGTATTTCCCTGCCCTAGCCATTTAGCGCTTGCAACATATCTCAGGTTCCCATGGCTTGGTGTAGTTTGGCTGTCTTTGTGTATTCCTCCTAGATAGCCACACAAAGTAGAAAGCTTAGGTGTACCTGGAAAGGCCATATCTGGCAGCCGCACTTACATCTGAATAGGCTGTGTCCTGCATTCACATAAAGGATTGCATACCCCCTGCAGTTAGTCTGGAGCAAGGGCATGGGAGGTAGGTAACCTGAGCACTGCAAAGGTAATCCTATAGAAGTTTCTTTCTCTTCAAAGAAGGCACCAGGGATAAATATTGGATCTGTATCCTAATGAAGGCCTGGTGTTACTTATATCCTTGTCTGTAGGCCGCTGTCCTCGCGGCATCCATTCTTATTTCTTAAATCCCCTTGTGCAACGCTGGTTGTCTTGTGTTAGCCCCTCCCCTCTATATATTGCAGAGCGGGACGCTGTGTGGCACCCCGCCCCCCCCCTTGCCCTCCTCTCCTCACACCAGGGACCACTCCCTTCACTCTCATGCAGACCCTGGAATTTACCTGTCCTGTGTTGTGTACGGGCCGTGGTGGTGACCACGTCCACACCGCCACAGCGCTTGTGGCTTGACGTGCCGGACGGGCCGACATCCTCGCGCCTGAAGTAAGTAGGTCCATGCGCCCTGCTTCTGCCAGCAGGTGCGTGGCTTCCTGTACGCGGTGGTCCATCAGCGCTGCAAGACCTAGAAAAACCTTCCTTAAGAAACAACCTTCTCACACCAAATTGATACCGGCTACCTTGTCCCCTTACTAAAATGGTAACACAGTGTACGAAATGGCCGGTTAAGTACTTGGGCTACCAGCCCAAATTGGTTATAGCCCAAAAGACCGCAATTGGGCATGGGTTACTGTTGTAATGAAGATAGGCAGTCCAGGTAGATTTCCATGTAGATTTATTATAAGTTAAGATCTTATGCAGAGCCCCACCAGGAGCAGCCTCCCTGCTGCTCAGCCCTTCCTCCAACTGACACTCTCTCTCATCCAACATTCCATAACCAGCTCTCACACCAACATTCCACTCCACAGACACACAGGCTGAGCAGCAGGTATAAATCATCTCCCTTTCTTATTATCAATAAAATCAACAGCAAAAGAATTACAATAAAAAAGATGCATGTACAAGGTGGCAATAATAAATACATGCAAGAGAGGGGCAACATGCAAAACATGTAGATGGAGAAATACATGTAACCAAAATAGCAAAAAGATAATTGTTTGGAAGAAGTAAAAGATTACGCAATCCAGCAACTCTATCGCTCACCACTTCTCCCTTTCTCATAAAAACAAAACAAAAACCACACTCCCTTAAAACCAAGCCAAAGCAACACAAACACTACCACGCCACCAAGACTCAAACAAAACCCCAAAAACCAAACAAGGAGGCTGGCCAGGACAACAAGAGGTAGGAAGGGTCCCGACTAAAAGGCGCGACAGGAAACATCACCCAGATAACAGAGAATTAAGTTCCAAAAGAAAAGCAAGCATACACTCCACCCAAACAGACAATTTGGGCTGTGATGTGTGGCAAGGGCACTCCACACAGAACATGAACATACCAAGCAGAAACTCCACCCAAACAAAATTTGGGTTGTGATGTGTGGAAAGGGGACTCCACACAGAACCTGAAGAAAAGCAATCAGAAACTCCACCCAAACTGAAATTTGGGTTGTGATGTGTGGAAAATATGCTCCACACAGAACACGTGTACAATGCACTCTTAAATCAGAAAAAAAAAACATAATACGGGTCCGGACCGCAATGGGTGGTAAATAATAATCACCAACCCAAAGCCACGTAAAAGTGGGAATCATCAACACACTAATATACCAATCATCACTTATATCAATACACCTGACAAATATAAGGATAAAGCACAGTAAAATATCAAGCATGAAACAGGAACATGAAGAAAGTACCAGCACAAAGCAACGTAGAACATCCTACCGCAACCCTGACGTGCGAAGGAAATAAAAGGATAAAGCACAGCACAGAACCCCCTGCACAACATCAAGAAATGTAAGGTAAACCTCTCTGGGATAAGAGAAACAGCACAAATGCAACGTATAAAAAAAACAAGTGCAGAACTTCAAATTTCAAGCATGAAAGAGGAACATGAAGAAAATACCACCACAAAGCATTGTAATTCAGTATAGGATCAGCACAAACGAAGCACTAGAGCGTTGAACCTTAGGGAAAGATAAATCAAGCATAAAGCATTAAAGCATTTGAATATAAGAAAAAAACACTGGGAATGATGCAAAACTAAGCAAGGGAAAACTCTGGTGAGCATTTTGAGATCCTCCCTAACCTAGGGAGAAAACCAAGCAGATGCCTTGAAAACAAAAAGCACATCTTGCTGAACGATTCGGTGGTGGTCCCATCCTCTTAGGACCACCCCAAGCACAGTTAGGGCAAAAATACAATCCCAACCAAAGGCCCTGCAAAGCATTAGTAGAATTTATAGTATTAGCTCTCAGCTCAGGGTTTCAATGCTTTTGCATTTGACTCGTGAGGGACATCTAGTAACGACTAGTGGAACTGCAGCTTGATGTAATAATTTCAATGCTTTTGCATTTGACTCGTGAGGGACACCTAGTAACGACGAGTTGAACTGCAGCTCTTTGTAGAATTATTTTGATATTGGATACTATAATATTCACTGCCCACTGCTAATCCCATCCCATAATGCTTTGAAGGGCCTTTGGTTGGGATTGTATTTTTGCCCATAACTGTGCTTGGGGTGGTCCTAACAGGATGGGACCACCACTGAATCGTTCAGCATGATGTGCTCTTTGTGTTCAAGGCATCTGCTTGGTCCTCCCCCTAGGTTAGGGGGGATCCCAAAATCATCACCTCTCTCATTGGCTGAATATTTTAATTTCAAAGTTCACTTTTGTGAATTGGTTATATGCTTTTTAGCATGTAAAGTTGCTTTATCAAAGCATTTGTGGGTGCAGTTTAGTAGCTGATTCCAGTTAACAATTCTCCGCGGAGTTCATTGCCCACCCCTAATAATAATGCTGTCATAGTAGTAGACACGCAAATGTCCAGACGTGAGCTGAAGAAAGCTAGGTAAAGCAGGACATACCTAAAGGTACTTTTCCCAAAGTGTAGAATGGAGCAAAAGGATCCCCCGACGTGACGAGTCCTTAACATGCTGCCCATGTTATCAATACTGGCCTCTGGCTCCAAATGCTCTCGTGTGAAGATCGGAGCATTTGGCAGGAAAAAAAAACGAACCATGCGCTTTGTAAGCGCAATACATACTTGTAGCTTGTGGCATTATCCAACCACAAGATGGCGGCACGCAGCGTACGCTGCGCAGGGAGGTTCTAGGCACAAACGTGCGCCAAACGCTGCCGCGAGAACGTGGTGAAGCTGCAGTGAAGGAAAACAACGTGAGGCTCAAAATGAAGGTAGGGTGCGCGAGCGCCACTTTACCGGCTCGTGTCAGGCTTAAAACTGCGGCAGTTGAACTGCCATAATGGTCCCACTCGGTGTGTCAATAAATAGGCAGACTCAGCTTAGCAGGGTGAGCAGCAGCCCTTCAACAACATCAGTAAACTGTACACTTCCACACGAGGGCTATGGGGACATCAGCGACATGAACAGTGAAGAGTATACCGTCAAAATTACTCTTGCCACAAAGCTTGCAGCGTGAGACTGTACACAACACGAAATACCATGGGGGCGCACACCACTGGTTGTCAGTAGCAGCAAAGGTTGTGGGCAGGGAGCAGGGGAAACACAGCACAGTGCCCAAATCCTTACACAGTGGTGGAAAGTCCAAGATGTGATGGAGACACAAAGATGACCCAAATAGCGGCTTCTGGAGACTTGCAAAAGATGAACAGGGACACTGCAGCTCAACTAGCATTTGAAACAGGAACAGCAAGGACTGGCACACGTGGGTTGGGTCACAGCAAGTAGAATCCAGGAGTGAGGAATGAAGAAAATGTAGCATAAAATGGTAGGCAGCAGGACAGGAAAACACTTTTCCAAAGTAGCAGAACAGGCAGCAAGGCAGGAAAAGTTCATCCAAAGCAGGAGGGCAGCAGAAGAAGACAGGAAGATACGCTCTCCTGGGGAACTGCACTTTGAGAAGGCACTGTCGCAAAGTGACAGGATGGGGACGACTGTCCCAAAGGAGATGGAGCGGGAGGGAAGTAGAGCAGGAACTGGAACATTACGGTTGAAACTGGCACCGTTGGGTTGTGGGCGACCGATGGGGTGGTCACTGGTGGGGATCAGGGGTGGCAGCTTTCTTTAAATATGTAGATTTAAGTTCCTTTACCTTGAGTTCTCCAAAGTTCATAGTGGTTCCGCAGAAGTTGCACACGTAGGTTGTTTTCCTTCTAAATCGTCGCCAAAATATGTTGTAATGAAGATAGGCAGTCCAGGTAGATTTCCATGTAGATTTATTATATTTAAGATCTTATGCCCCACCAGGAGCAGCCTCCCTGCTGCTCAGCCCTTCCTCCAACTGACACTCTCTCTCATCCAACATTCTATAACCAGCTCTCACACCAACATTCCACTCCACAGACACACAGGCTGAGCAGCAGGTATAACAGTTACACCACTGGCCCAAAAACCCGGGGGGGATACACCTCCCTTTGGTCAGCTGCCCCCCCAAAGCACATTTTACAGCAGAGAGGGATGTGTGAGGTTCAAATCTAGGGAACTACATATTTGTTAGGCAGTCACAAGTTCCAGCACAAGATGGTGCCAGATTGCAAAAAATTGAATTAAAAATGACCCTGTTCTTGTGGCGTGGAAGTGAAGAACCAGCAAATTCTTCTTGGGCTCTGAAAATCACAGTCCCAGAACTGTGCCTCAGTGACATTTTTTGGTTATAATTCACAGTGCTAAACTTGTGAAACAATGGATGACAGTCCCCAAAGCTATGCTCAGAAGCCCGTGGTGGGTGCTATTACATTTCAGCATGCTGAATACCAAGGCTGAGTTAGTCTTCAATCCACATCATGTCTCTGTAATGCAGTACCAGATACTTCATTCCTCTGTACCTCGCTCTTGCAGGTTTCTACTTTCTTCCGCTGTGATGGTCTTTCCTATTTGTGTGTGCTCTCTGGAAATGTCTGATGAGGAAAAATAAGTTCTGGTCCCCACAAATCACTGGTATCTATGGGGTGTGTTGGGGCAGGCAAATGGTTGGTGGGTAAAAATGAAAAACACCTACCTTAAACACAACCTCCTTCTCGCTGCACGTCCTCCATCTGCTGCTGCAGTCCTACGCCGGCACCCGCCAACTGCCTTAACCAATTCTGGTGCTGCTTTCACCAGCATGAGAGAAGTGCCAGGATTGGAGGGAGCAGCTTCTCTCGCCATTCCAGAGGACACCGGAGCCCTGCACTTGCTCCAACCCTGCTGAATTAAGACAGCTGGGTTAGAGCTTTCTAAGTGCGCATGTCTGGCTGGCCATCGCAAGACTGCCGGCCAAAGGGACATGCCCTCTTTGAAAAGTGCTCAGGCAGCCCACCCTCCTCCCTGCCCCTGCTGCTGTCACTCTGCAAGCCCTGCCCTGACCCTCTGTTGGGGACGGGGAGAAAATAAAATGGTAATAAATTAATTTTATTACCATTTTATTTTTCATCTCTGGGGATTTTGGGGGCAATTTAGGTGGCGGAGCGATGCTCCTCCGTTCTCACAGAGGAGCTGCCCCCGCCAAAAATCAGTGCCAGTGGCCACCACCTGAAACCACCAGATCAAATTAAGCACTGATAATACATTACCACATGTTTCTCCAGCTTTGCAAATAACCAATGTCCTGGTGTGTTTATTATGATTATTTTCTGGCTGTGCCTTTTTTGAGAACTCCATACAAAAGAAACCTTAATATTGTCCTCATGAACAACATTCAGTTTTCAAATTGGAGAAATATCCATGCTTACTGCGTTGAAGGAGATGTCGTGACCCCTACACAAGCAATACAATTACTTTCAAATAGATGATTGTAGAGATAACCATTCTAAGTGTTTGCAAAATGGTTTTCCAAGCAGCTCTCAGCCTCTCACCCATTAGGGCTGGAGTGACTTCAGCTTCTTCAAGCAAGGCTTCTGAAAACTATATTCATAGACTCCGCTGCGGCAAACACTGAAGACTGTGTTCACAATAAAGCACTTGCCTGAGAAGGATGCTCAGCTCTTGGTTTCTAATGTAGGCCATTGTTAAGTCCGAAGGTCAAGTTGGCATGGAAACTTTTGAATATTACTATGTGTTATTTCCGGAGACTGATGCGCATTTTTTAGCTCTTGTACGTTTTGATACATTTTCTTTCTAGGGATATATGTAAAATTGCACTTTTATAACAATAATAATACCAAAGGCTCCCTAGGAAAGAAATATTGATGCTAAAAATATTACGAACTAACAACAGACCAATCCCACTGTCAGAAGGCTGATATAAAGTGTTGCAGCTTCAATACTGAGACACACACAAACAGAGTGAAACGCAATGGGCTGAAAGCACTACACTTCATGTGCGCCTATGTGTCATTTAGGTGCACTACAAATTTGAATTTATGATAAAAATTCTAAATCCAGATTCACAGCATTAAGATTCATGCTTTTTTCACCATAGGAAATTCCACTTACTCATATGGAAAAGTCGACCTAAATGGTGGATGTTTCCACCTAAGTGAGGACTTCATTTAAATATTGGCTTGTGGGCCACTAAGCCACTGGGGCAGCAGACGACCCACCTATGCCAGCTCTGTGGTGTTGTACTCTTCAAATCAAGAGTTCCCCACAGGCTTTCTGGGGTTTTCAAATCTTCTGCTGATGCAGCAGGATCACTTCTGATAGATTTGCATAATGTTGGGTGGTCCGCTATGGTGGCAACAGGTTAGAATTTTGTTTTTACATTTACACTTACAAAAGCTGGGTTTGATTTTGTAAAATTCTAAATCAATGCCCCTGATGCGCTGGGAGAACAGTGACATTATTTTCCAGTCTGGGACCACCTTGCAGGCAGGAAAAATCATGGCTGATTTTACATGGAACAACAAAAAGGTGATGGATGGAGTCCTGAATAAATTTCAGCCACAGGCAATCCAACGGGCCGCATCCCAATCTATCGCTATTTGCTCACCATGCCAACTGAGTTTGGATCCAGCCATATGCAAATCAGTCTTGACCCAGCATCAATGGGAACAGTTCAGGCGGAGCTGCCAAGCCAGGTCCTCCCTGAAAGGTAATTCAAGCAACCAAGGACCGGTTTCGCCCTGATAAGGGCTCATCAGCCAAGTATGGCTTGATTCTGGTGACACAGTGAGCGCGGGACCCACAGCGCACTTAGGGCATAAGGTGCAACAACAACAAGGTGATGGATGGAATGCTTGAATTAATCTCAGCCGCTGGCAATCGCTTGAGCCACATCCTAATCCATCATTTTTCACTCATCATGCTACCTCAGTTTGGACCGAGCCATATGCAAATCAGTCTTCATCTTACTCCTGTGGGAACAGTCCAGCTCGAACTGCCAAGCCAGGTTCTCCTTGAACGAAAATACAAGCAACCAAGAACTGTTTTTTCCCTGAAAAGGACTCATCAGCCAGGTATAGATTGATTCCAGTGGAAAAGTCAGCACAGGACACACTCCTGGGCATTCCCGATGCACCTAGGGCATCAACAGAACAATAACAAGGTGATGGATGGAATGCTTGAATTAATCTGAGCCATTTGCAATCACTTGGGCTACATTCCAAATCATTGTTTTTTACTCACCATGCCACCTCAGTTTGGACCCAGTCATAAGCAAATCAGTCTTGACCCTGATCCAATGGGAACAGTCCAGCTAGAACTGCCAAGCCAGGTACTCCCTGAACAGAAATCCAATCAACCTAGGACCAGATTTGCCCTGATAAGGGCTCATCAGCCAGGTTTTTCTTGGCTCCAATGGCACAGTGAACAAGCATTGGCATAGCCAATAGGTCTTGCCTTTGGGACCTTATAAGTGTTTAGCCATGCAACAATTGTGCTGCATAACTGACACCTGGTTAAACACATATACGGTCCCAAAGGCGAGACCTATTAGCCAATAGGTCTCGCCTTTGGGGCCTTATAAGTGTTTAGGCAGAGCTATTGGTTTTGCCAATGTTTTTAAGAGCATTGTGGCTGCTGTGCAGCATGTTGAAAAGTTATAATAAAAAAGACTTATAAGCATTTTTGTTAATTTATATATAACTAAGACGACATTATGTACAACTGAATGACCCAATTAAAAAAGAATAAACATAAGAAAGGTCTTGTCGTTTATTTTGTCGTTGCAATGTTGGCAACTTCTTCCTGCCTATTCTAATGTTGAGGTGGTGCTTAGTGATGCTGAGGTGGTGTTGAGTGATGTTGAGGTGGTGCTTAGTGATGTTGAGGTGGTGCTGTGGTGGTGCTGAGTGATGCTGTGGTGGTGCTGAGTGATGCTGTGGTGGTGCTGAGTGATGCTGAGTGGTGCTGAGTGATGCTGAGTGGTGGTGCGGTGGTGATGCTGTGGTGGTGCTGTGATGCTGTGGTGGTGTTGTGATGCTGTGGTGGTGCTGAGTGGTGTTGTGGTGGTGCTTAGTGATGCTGTGATGGTGCTTAGTGGTGCTGAGTGGTGCTGTGGTAGTGCTGAGTGATGCTGTGGTGGTGCTGTGCTGGTGCTCAGTGATGGTGTGGTGGTGGTGTGGTGGTGCTGAGTGGTGGTGTGGTGGTGCTGAGTGATGCTGTGGTGATGCTGAGTGATGCTGAGTGATGCTGTTGTGGTACTTAGTGATGCTGTGGTGGTGCTGAGTGGTGGTGCTGAGTGGTGCTGAGTGGTGCTGAGGTGGTGCTGTGGTGGTGCTGAGTGATGCTGTGGTGGTGCTGAGTGATGATGTGGTGGTGCTGTGGTGGTGCTGAGTGGTGGTGTGGTGGTGATGCTGTGGTGGTGCTGTGGTGGTGCTGTGATGCTGTGGTGGTGCTGTGATGCTGTGGTTGTGCTGTGGTGGTGCTGTGATGCTGTGGTGGTGCTGTGATGCTGTGGTGGTGCTGAGTGGAGTTGTGGTGGTGCTGAGTGATGCTGTGGTGGTGCTGGTGCTGAGTGATGGTGTGGTGGTGCTGAGTGGTGGTGTGGTGGTGCTGAGTGGTGCTGTGGTGGTGCTGAGTGATGCTGTGGTGGTGCTGAGTGATGCTGTGGTGGTGCTGAGTGATGATGTGGTGGTGCTGAGTGGTGCTGAGTGGTGGTGCTGTGGTGATGCTGTGGTGGTGCTGTGATGCTTTGGTGGTGCTGTGATGCTGTGGTGGTGCTGAGTGGTGTTGTGGTGGTGCTGAGTGATGCTGTGGTGGTGCTTAGTGGTGCTGAGTGATGCTGTGGTGGTGCTGTGCTGGTGCTGAGTGATGGTGTGGTGGTGCTGAGTGGTGGTGTGGTGGTGCTGAGTGATGCTGTGGTGATGCTGAGTGATGCTGTTGTGGTACTTAGTGATGCTGTGGTGGTGCTGTGGTGATGCTGTGGTGGTGCTGAGTGATGCTGTGGTGGTGCTGAGAGATGCTGTGGTGGTGCTGTGGTGGTGCTGAGTGATGCTGTGGTGGTGCTGAGTGATGCTGTGGTAGTGCTGAGTGATGCTGTGTGGTGGTGCAGAGTGATGCTGTGTGGTGGTGCAGAGTGATGCTGTGTGGTGGTGCAGAGTGATGCTGTGTGGTGGTGCAGAGTGATGCTGTGTGGTGGTGCAGAGTGATGCTGTGTGGTGGTGCAGAGTGATGCTGTGTGGTGGTGCAGAGTGATGCTGTGGTGGTGCAGAGTGATGCTGTGGTGGTGCAGAGTGATGCTGTGGTGGTGCAGAGTGATGCTGTGGTGCTGCTGAGTAATGCTGTGGTGCTGCTGAGTAATGCTGTGGTGGTGCTGAGTGGTGTGGTGGTGCTGAGTGATGCTGTGGTGGTGCTGAGTGATGCTGTGGTGGTGCTGAGTGATGCTGTGGTGGTTCTGAGTGATGCTGTGGTGGTTCTGAGTGATGCTGTGGTGGTGCTGAGTGATGCTGTGGTGGTGCTGAGTGATGCTGTGGTGGTGCTGAGTGATGCTGTGGTGATGCTGAGTGATGCTGTGGTGGTGTTGAGTGGTGGTGCTGAGTGGTGCTGTGGTGGTGCTGAGAGATGCTGTGGTGGTGCTGAGTGATGCTGTGGTGGTGCTGAGTGGTGTTGTGTTGGTGCTGAGTGATGCTGTGCTGGCTCTGATTGATGCTGTGGTTGCGCTGAGTGATGCTGTGGTGTTGCCGAGTGAGAGATAGAGTGAAGATATAATGCCCAATTAGAGAGGGTGGTGAGAGAGAAAGAGAGAGAGAGAAAGGGTGTACATAGAATAAAGAGTGGAGCGGGATAGAGAGAGAGAAAGAAGGGGAGAGAGATAGAGTGAATGAAGGAGTTTGAAAGAGAAACAGATAAAGGGGTGAGAGAATGAAAGGCTAAAAAAGATAGAGAGGGGAGAGTTAATTAAGTAGAGAGAGAATTAGAGAGGGGGAGAGAGAGAAGGAGAGAGACAATAAGAGTGGGGGTGTGGAGTTTAAATAGAGTGAAGAAGTGACGCGGAAAAAGTAACCTTAAATATAGCTTTGTGCTTTGCGCGAATAAATATTTTTAAAAAAAACAGTGAGAGACAAAAATACTGGTAATTAGGCTGTGACTCCCAATATAAAACAAATAGCGATATAAGGTAAAATCAACCCACCGAAGCAATATTTCTAACTAGACAAAAAAAGCTTGCATTTCAATGCTAATCGCTGTTGTTTTTCATGTGACTGTAGTCCAGGGCCCTCAGTTGGTAATGTGAGCTGCTGCTGCGATTGAAACATCAGAGTCCAGAGAGTTAATGAGCCATGACGAGGAAATGAGGAAGAGATAGGAAACAACAGATGGCAGCTGCGCGGTGCACGCCATCGTGAACTCAAGCTGGTCGCCAGCCGAAAGCCAGTGTTTGCACTTCCAAAACCCGCTTACTAAAACTCTCGGCCAGACCAGCGCAAGCGCTGGTGCAGGCCGAGACCTAACAAATGCGACTACAGACCTTTTTTGACCCCCTCCAATTACATGTAACCTGATGGCCAATGTGGCCGACGGTACTTACAGCAAAGTGGGCTTTTTTTACTGCACTTCGCAGCGGATTATGCCTTCCCGTTCATTTCACTTGCCATAACATGGACATTATTTCACAGTGATGCGGGGCCATGAAAGAAAACAAGCAATAAAAACAACAAAAGTAAAGTAAAATAAACAAAAGTCCCACAACATACCTCGCGCCCTTCAAACCTGCTCCAACACTTGTACAAATGGCACTTCTAGTAAACAGCTAGTCATCTGGGACTAACGTGAAGAATACTTTCAAAGTAGTTGCTGCTGAAGTGTATGCTCAGCATGCTGCCAGTACTGCAGTAAGGAGTATGCAGCCGTTGCGTGGCCACAAAATCATCAAGTACGGCGGGCAAACAACTTTTGTTTACTTTTGTAGTAATGGGGGTACGCAGTGCGGCGTGCCGCCATTGTTACAAAAGTGAATAAACAGAAAAAAAAGTTGCTTGTCTGCCGTATTACTTTTACACACAACGGAAATGGCACACGCGGTTCACCCACCTCCTCCTCCTCATAGAAAAGACTCCAAGCAGTGTTGTCAACAGTAAGGCGGCCGTCTCACATTTCACGAAGTATACCAGATGGTGTTAGGCGACTTCCCGTGCCTGCTATATACGGCGCAGGCCCAATTAAAATAAAACAAGGGCTGTGGCTGGTCAGTTAGTGGGAATGCTAGCAGCTGCGGAGACCAGGCGCTAGTATAGTCACCCGAGAAACGTACTAAAACACATACTCAAGTATGTCAGTGAGTAAGAAACATAACGGCAGTGCACCATTAAAAACATTTGCAGTCATACACGTAAAACTTAAGGGCAGCGGGTTCAACAAATGAACAATGCCGGCTGGCAACTTATTTAAACAATGTTATGTAGTGTGAGGTGTATCCCAGTGCAAATAAACCCTGGGCCTAATGAAAAATCACCTTAGACAGTAGGGGAAGTTCGTAGTGGTACACAACTGCATTATACTCCGGGAAGCATAAAAGTATGTGAAGCTGAAGTAAGACCCCAAGTTGCATCAGAAGTCAGCATGAAGAATAAAGTAAATATATTTAAAATGCAGTTGAGGAAGCATACAAAGAATGTAGACCCGTGTCTGAGATTTGTGAGGGAAGTGTTTTAAATGTGTCAGCATGTGGTGAAAAGCAATCCATGTTTAGGTTGGGGCTCCTGCTCCCAGATTAACAAAAGATGGTGACACAGATAGTGATCAAAGGCCTTCCCGCCGGACTGTCAAACGGATTGCTTGAGGGAATGTTTCCCACAAGGAAACAAATCATGGCATCTGTCTGCTGTTTCCCACTTTTGCCGACCAGAAGAACCATCTAGCATTAAATTATCCAAATTTTTTTTTTTTGAAAAAAGATTTTATTTGTCAAATGGCACATATACAGCAGGGCCCTGTAACCCAGAGGCGTCTGCACAATCAGAGCATATTATTCAATTTTAAAACAAGTGTTGCTCTAGTGTACGGCATTTAATAAAGTATATACCGGCTGAGGAAGCGAGAGAGCGGTACTTCCTTACCGAGCTTACAAACTGAAGCACTTCTAATATAACCAATAGATACTGTGCGTTAAGATGGTGCAGTTTGTCCGGGGTGGGTGAGAAGTCACCGCAGTATCTTAAATAAGATAAATACATTACTGTTGGGGAAAGTGGTTGGTGATGCAAATTAACTGCAGACACAAAATTACATCTATTGTGAGTAATAAAGCGTAAACGGGTGTGAAAGTGCATTTAATCCCCTACGTGTATCCCGGTGCAATTACATCCCGGGACTAATGAAAATTCAACACAGACACTCTGGGAAGTTTGTAGCTGCACAATAAAATGCATTACATTTTCGAAGAATAAAAGTATGTAAAAAAAAAATCATTTAATTATCGTCGGTGATTTGTAGCTGGTGAAGTGTATTGCTGTTGCGCCGGTAACACTAGACGAACATTAGAATTCTGTAAATGCGGTATCGGAGGACAATGTTCCTTAAAAATGTAAGTGACATTTGGTTCAACAGTGACAACATTAAAGAGCCGGTACGCACTGTAACTTAATTAAACACTGTTATATGGCGAACGCGTATTATAGTGCAATTACATCCCGGAACTAGAATATCACAACAAATATTCGGAGAAGTCCGTAGCTGGACACTTAAATACATAAAATTTGTAGAAGCATATAAGTATGTTAAGGTGCAGTAAGACGTTCTTTTACAAAGTAACAGAAATATTAAAAGAAATGTTTTATAGTAGGTGAAGCACAAACTGTGTGTAATAGTGCGCTTACAGCCTGAGGCGTGTTCAAATTTACCACAATTAGGCTGTGCGCCGAGTGGGAGAAGAGGAGCTGTGGGAGGGAGAAGGGGGCGCGAGGGAAACGGAGTAGCAGCAGGCAGCGGAAGTCGAACGAGGAGAGAAAATTTGCAAATATAAAGTAATTAAAACAAGAGAACTACCGGTGGCTACATGTCTATATCCTCCTGTCAAGAGCCGCACTGGTGAGCAGCACCTCTGCCAAAGCTGAAGTATTAAAACCTGGGAACAACAAGAAGCGCGAGCAACAAGCATTGGCCGCGCGGCCGTGAAACTGACACGGCCGCGCGGCCGTGAAAGTAATTGCGGGTTTTGTAAGTGCAAACAGTGGCTTTTGCTGGCGACCAGCTTGCGTTCACGCAAGTGTCCAGATGGCGAGGGAAGCCATATGGCGCCTGATCGCGCGTGCACGCTAGCGTGAACGCAGGCTAGTCCGCAGCAAAAGCCACTGTTTGCACTTCCAAAACCCGCTTACTAAAAGTCTCGCCAGAGCAGCGCATGCGCGCTGGCTCAGACGAGACCTAAAAAGGACCCATGTCTGCGCATACCCGTCGCACCTAGGGCATCAACTGAAACAACAAGGTGATGGATGGAATGCTTGAATTAACCTCCCTCACTGGCAATCACTTGGGCCACATCCCAATCCATCATTTTTTGCTAACCATGTTACCTCAGTTTGGATCCATCCATATGCAAATCAGTCTTGATCTACTCCTTTGGGAACAGTCCAGCCAGAACTGCCAAGCTAGGTTCTCCCTGAACCAAAATACAAGCAACCAAGGGCCGGTTTCTCACTGATAAGGGCTCATCAGCCAGGTATCGATTGATTCCAGTGGCAGAGTCAGTAGGTGACCCACGCTTGGGCATACCCGTCGCACCTAGGACGTCAACTGAACAATAACAAGGTGATGGATGTAATACTTGAATTAATCTCAGCCACTAGCAATCACTCAGGCTACATTCCAAACCGTTGTTTTTCACTCACCATGCCTCCACAGTTTGGACCCAGCCATATGCACATCCGTCTTGACCCTGGTCCAATCTAAATAGTCCAGCCCGAACTGCCAGGTCAAGTCCTCCCTGAACTAGAACACAGGCAACCCAGGACTGGTTTTGCCTTATTAGTGCTCTTCAGCCAGCTATAGTTTGATTCCTGTGTCACACTAAGCCTGTGACCCACGTCTGGGCATCCTACCGGGTGTGAGCAGCCTTTTGTTTCCCTGCGTGCGTGCCTGCAGGCAGTGAAACACAAATTGCTCCCACCTGAAGGAACCAAAAAAGAAATAGCAATGTCAGCTAAGACATGGCTTGGCAGTTCGGGCTGGACTGTTCCCATGAGGCACAGGGTCAGACTGATTTGCATATGGCCATGTCTGAACTGGGGTGGCGGAGTGAGCTAAAGAATGATGATGGATTAAACCCAGATCAGTTGACTGGGGGTGAGTGCTTGCAATGTTCAACACTCCGTCCATCATCCCCTTTGGTTTTGCTATGTTCGCCCTGAGTTGGCAGGGTATGCCCAAACGTGGGTCCCTTGCTCACTTTGCCACTGGATTCAAGATAGCCTGGCTGATGACGGCTGTAAGCCAGAAACCGGTCCCAGGATGCTTGTTTCCGGTCCAGGGAAGACATGGCTTGGCAGTTCGGGCTGGACTGTTCCCATGAGGCACAGGGTCAGACTGATTTGCATATGGCCATGTCTGAACTGGGGTGGCGGAGTGAGCTAAAGAATGATGATGGATTAAACCCAGATCAGTTGACTGGGGGTGAGTGCTTGCAATGTTCAACACTCCGTCCATCATCCCCTTTGGTTTTGGCATCACGGTGGCCCTGGGTCTCCCCTCACAGCCCCAACTTGCTGTTTGGAGGGTGTCCCGGGTTGGCACCAGGGCACTCATCTAAAAGACAAACAGGCCCCAGGGATGTGTTCCCCTGGGCCTATTACGGCATGGGGAGGGGGCCTCACGTCTCTCCCCTATATTTAAGTTATAGCCATGTGGGATGGGGTCGCCAGGGCCACTACTGGCTACGGTAAGTGGATTGTGCACCCATTACCCTTAAATGCCCCAGGGGATGGGGTCACCAGGGATCATTGTGACTCAGTGAGGGTGGGCACATGCATTTACAAATATCTTTTGGCCCTGGGGGATGGTGTCCCAATCCACTATTAGCTCAGGGAGGGAGGCCGTGCTCCTCCTTCCCTTAATTAACAAAACAGTCCCGGGGGATGGGGTCCCCGGGGCCCGAAATGGCTTGTGGAGGGTGCTTGTGCCAATGAGTTGGACGCAGGGTTTACCTCAGGCCGAACCCCAGGGTCAACCGCATGCAGTGCACGGTTGAAGGGCCTGGCCATAGGCAAGGCCCAGTGGGCAACCCCGTTGGCATGAGCGGCGAGTGTTGGCTTTACATATAGTAATATAATATTACTTTACTTTAAAAAAACTTGAAATTAACTAAAAAAAGCTAATAGGTAAAAATTTCAGAGAAAACATAACATTATAAACTCGGGGAAGAGGGACACACAGGGGAGGGGCGAGAAAAATGGGGGTTCCAAAATGTTGTTAATTGTTTCACAGGAAAAGTGAGAAGTAATACCGCAAAAACTGTAGAACAGAATTATACCAAATTTGGGAGAAAGCTAGATCTTGGTCCAGAAAGTGTCATTTTTATTATAATTTGGTGTAAATCCATTCAGTAGTTTTGGTGAAATTAAGGTTAAAAATGTATAGATATTTCAGGCAGCAAAGGATTCGCTGAGCTGACAGATCTCAAAATGAGACCTGATTGGCTACTACCACATCAACAAAAACGTTGCAGCAGCAATCTTAGGACTTGGGGACTCAGTCACCTGTCCTAAAAATGTTTTTTTTTTATCATATAGGGGCACAGAGTAGGGATAGACTGACCCCTAGGCTTGGTGGAGGCACGTAGCCCGCCCCCAAGGTTTTTCAGGACTGGGACCCCAACCTCCGGGGCCACATTTTATGAAAAAGGGAGGGGGGCACGTGGTCATCCTCACGGAGCCTATTTCAGGGCCTGGGGATCTCAAACGTTGAGGCTGGATTTCAACATTAAAGGGGAGGGGGCTTGTGCGTCCCCTTTCCGAGACTTAGCAAAGCCCCACAGACCCCAACCCCTGGGGATGTTTGAACTTTAATGGAGAGACAGCTCTCCTCCCTGAGTCATGTTATGGCCCTGGGGATCCCATCCCCTGGGCCAGTTCCGTGATGGTGTCCCAGGAGCCCCATCCCACGGGACACCATCTTCAGCGTACCCATTCCCTTCTGTGCTCCCAGCTGGTGTGAGCAGAAACTTGCTCCTGCCATATGGGAGCACAAATGTTTTTCTCTGCCTTTGCTCTTGCAGGCAGGAAAACACAAAGAAAAGCTGGTTACTCCATGTGCAAACAATGACGGCTCCTGCTGCACCTGGAATGGGTGCGGGCAGAGGAGCCAGCAGGGCTGTGGGGCCCATGGGACTCCCCTTGCAGCCCCTAATGTGGCTAATGTTGTGGGGTACCCCAGGGGGGCACTGTGACACCCCACTGTGAAATGTAAGAAATAGTTGTCTAGCTCCTACACAGCCTTATAAAATGGGGCCGCTTGCAGGAATCTAGAGGACCTGCAGGGGCCCTGCGGCTGCCCCCCTGGCCCTTAACATAAATGATCCTCTGGGGTGCCCCGAGTGGGTACAGTGGCACCCTGAGTTAAAAAAAAATGCTGTAGGTGTCTACTGAGCGCCCCATTCAATGGGGACTTTTACAGAGAGCCGGTGGGGCATTTGATGGGAGCAGATTCAGAGTGTCACCGGTCTTGTAGGGTGCTCTGTATAAAGAATCCACTCTCTGCCTAAACTTGGAAACTACATTGATTTTCTTGCTTCTTGTAATATAGATAGATAGATAGATAGATAGATAGTAATTTGCTATTTATTACCATTGTTGAGTGTGAGAAGGCGCTTAATAATCTCTGGGGTACCCCACAGAATTACAGGGGCCAGCTTTCTAACCCCCTGCTTCAAGAACTTAGTCAACATGCCAATAACCTGGCTATGTGAGCAGTAATTCTGATTACACTCTCCTAGATTTCTCAAGCTGCACCTCAGAAGTTAGCACATAGACACTCCAGGGAATTAGCTGCACTCCATGAATCCTTTTTTCATTTAATTTAATTTCAATACAAATTAGAAATCCAGTGCGGCTGCAACCCGTACCCAACTCACTGAGCAATATTGTGTGAGAAGTATTTCCTTGTAACGATCAGTCCCACAAGATGAGTTCAGGGACACAGTTGAACTACAAACCCTCTTTTGTTAATGAATAACAAACTCAAGGATTGTACTAAGAAACAGGACATACTGTCAAATGTGTATTTTAAAATCCTCACATAGAGCAAAAAATGTGAATGGCAACAGAATATAACAAGCATTTGCAATGCAATAGGTCTCGCTTTTGAGAGAGTTTAAACTATTGGCATTGTAAATGACAATGCCTTTTATTTATCTGTTTTGATAATTAACACATAAATAAAAGGCATTGTCATTTACAATGCCAATAGCTCAAACTCTTGTAAATGCGAGACCTATTTCACTTCAAAGAAGCGGCCGCCATTGTCCCGGGCTGCTTGGAAAGTGAAAGCGAACATGGCGCACTGAATGTTGCAGGAAAGCATGTAGTGCCTGAGGTAAGAGAAACTCATTAAAGAAAATAGTGCTTACAGACTAAATAAGACATACCGTGTAACAACAGAAGCAAAAGGGCCAGTCCTCATGGGAGGTTACAAATGAAGACAAGGCGGTACTAAGGAGAGACTAACAAACCTACTAACAAATCAGAAGCTATCATTTACAAAGGACAATGAAGCCAATGAAAAATATGGCTGGAGAGTGGGCGGAGCTTCAAGTCCATACTCGAATACAGCATGCCTCGCAGAGCAGCGCATGGGCTGCCCAAGCTTGACCTAATATTGTACAGATGAGGAAAAGGCACTGAACGGCAGATCGTTCAGGCGGCTGGAGTGGTGTGCACCTGTGTAGAGGGCTGAATACCGCTATAGTGGTACGAGCGCCGCTGCAGTGGTACGAGCGCCGCTGCAGTGGTATGAGCAACTCTGCAGTGGGCGAGCACCTCTGCAGTGGGCAAGCACCTCTGCAGTGGGCAAGCACGTTCTGCAGTGGGCAAGCACCTCTGCAGTGGGCAAGCACCTCTGCAGTGGGATGAATATCTCTGCAGTGGGTGAACATCTCTGCAGTGGACTGAACACCTCTGCAGTGGTACAAGCGCATCTGTAGTGAAATGAGCACCTTGTCAGTGGCGTGACCACATATGTAGTGAATTAGCCTCTCTGCAGCGTTATGAGCACCTCTGATGTGGTTTGTGCCCCTCTGCGGTGGTTAGAGTACCTATGCAGTGACATTAGCACCACTGCAGTGGTCTGAGCACCTCTGCAGTGACTTGAGTCTGGGGCAGTCGCACATCTCCACTGCATCGGTACTCATATCTGCCCCAGATCACATGTGCAGACATCACCCAGCTCTGTATTTATAACTGGAAAAGCAACATTGCAACTGCAAGAATGTAAAGAAAAACAGAAGCGGCTCAGCCGCTCACACTTGGAAGATTCTCGAAAGATGAAGACTTGAGGAAGCCCTGCCATCATTCGAACCGGCAGTACTTTCAGTATTTGCTGTGTGCGTGCACGCTGGTGAGTGTAAGGAGAGATTTCTCTTGGGGTTCATCTATGCTGCCAAGTAAGCAAGGGGGGGGGTAGGAATTCCAAACACTCATTCTTTTTGTGAGGCACGCCATGTACTTCCAATCCATAGGCAATTACACCCATAAAACACATGCCTGGTTGCTGCAGGTAAGGTATAATCACCCACCAGAGACATGAATGAGAGGAAACCCGTGACAACAAGTTGGGTCCTCCAGCCCCCACGACCTCAACCCCCTCCCACATGTTAAGCCAAAGCTGGTACCTGTAACCTGAAGAAATCGGATCCTCTGCTTGGAAGCAAGGGAGAGGGTGGTGGTCTTCCAAAAAAACACTGCTCATGAAACCATACTGTAAGTCTCTGATGGTCCTGATCTCTCATTCTGCGATGCACACTGGAATCTGCACAAGCGGTTTCCCTAAGATCACACACCGCAGCCCCATGCAGCAGCACAGAGGGAACCGCGAAGAGCCACCCGCACTTAGCGCATGCAGTATTCCTTGCAGAGCAGCGCATGCGCGGCCCAGGCTCGACCTAAAAAGCACAAGTTACTGATTTGTGTGGCCAGCAGCATCGCTCTGTCACTGGAGATGTAGCATGACCTGAACACAAAGGGAAGATGTTGTTGTCTCACTGGGATTCAGTTTAATACAAGCATTTCTATTAATGTTTCCCTTTTTTTTTATCTTTAACACTGAGCACAGTTTCCTTGAAGCGGTCGCCGCGCTCAGTGTTAAAGTAAAACAAAAAAATAAAGAAACCGAGCGCGGTGTCCTTGAAGCGGCGTAGCGCTCAGTTTTAAAGTAAAAAAAAAAAAGAAACAAACAGAGCATGGTGTCCCTGAAGCGGGCACCGCGCTCACTATGAAAGTTTTAAAAGAAAAGGATTTTGGCAGTGCGCGCGATAATAAAGTTGCGCGGCCGCCATATGCGCTTTATAAAAAAAAAAATGTAATAAAAAACAAAATTCGAAAAGGATTTGGCTGAGCCGCGCTACATAAATGGCGCGGCTGCCATTGTTAAAGTTCAGGGGGGGTTATGCGCGCCGCCATGAATATCAAGCTTGCCGTGCAGTGCGGGAGAGCATTGTCCCAGTGGCTTCGAAAATGAAAGTAGGCGTGGCCCACTGAATGTAAGCAAAGGACGTTGTGGTGCCTAAGGTAGGGAAAACTCAATAAATAAAAAAGAACACGTACCGTGTAACAACCAAGTAAAGGGGCCAGTAGCCATGGGAGGATACAAATGACGACATGGCCCTACTAAGGAGGGACTAATAAGTCTCATAATGAATCCAAAGACAGCATTTACAAATGACAAACACACAAGCCAATGAAAAATAAGGGCGGGGGAGTGGGAGAAGCTTCTCTCCGTACTGAACTACCACAGATCTTCGCGCTGGCTCACGCTCGACCTAAAAAGTAATGCAGAGAAACATGACATGAAAAATGAAAACAGCAAGAAAAGTTCTAGGATTGTTAAGGTTTTGTTAAAACATTCTACAACACTCTACAACTGCTGCTTTCACCTCCACATGCATAGTAACATAAGTGCTCTTCTAACAATTTCTGAAATAGTTTGTTTAAAAATTATTTTCCAGCATCTGAATGAACAATGCACATGCGGTTTACAAATAAACTCTTGAGCACCATCACATTTCTTTTTTTTCTATAGGTGATGTGTTTTACTTGCCTTTTTCTGCTAAGTGAATAGTCATACTCATGCTTGTAAGTGTGGATAACACAAGTCTAATTGAGAAGCAACACAGCAGTAAAACTGGAGACAGGGATTCATGTTTGAAAATAATGGAGGCAGCACAGAAGTTCTCTTCAGCTCAGTCAAACATCTAAGAGGACTAAGGAGTTCCCTTAACAATGGCAGACAATGATGTTTCAGCCCTTTTCTATAATCAGTTTTGCTGACAATATTCCAGTCCTAACTTTAAATATTTTAAAAACACTAAAAATATAACTTTGAAAGAATAGCTTTGCCCACATTTCACCCAGCTGCAAAAATGTTGACAATGTCTGTTAATGGATTTTTAGATGAATAATGTATTTATAGCATTTGTGATTCTGACTACTGCTATATTCTCAGTAAAATTGCATGAGCTTAGTCAAATGGTTGTTGAGTGTTGTTACCTTTAAAAAAAATACGGGACCTTTCATTGATAGTAAGAATTTTAAAATCACAACTTCGATGTCCCTAACCTCGCACACCTGGAAACCCAGAAGTGCAATCGCAGCTTCAGTCCCTGTACTCAGAAAATATCTACATCGCTTGGTAAATGTAAAATAGAAGCGGAAATATTGGGACAGTCAAATGACTACTAGGAGTGGGCGGAACTTGCAGAGTTTCACTATGTTAGATTTTAAGGAGTTACATAAAAACTTGGCGAGATTTCATGGAGTTCCACCAATGGGCGTAAATATACATGTTGCACTGCTGGCACTAAAATTTAGCGAAATCAGTTTAAAAATCTGCACAGACGGCACCATGGGTAAGAGTGCATGACCATTTGAGCATTGGGCAATGGCGGAGGAGCGTCACTCCACTGGCTTAGAGCCAGCAGCATAAAAATAAAATGATATTTCATCATCGTTTTCTTTTTCAGCCGCTGGCTCAGTCAGCGTGTGCAGGGAGGGGCCGACCAAAACACACATGCACACTTAGGTTTCTCTAACCCGGCTGTATTAAACAACCAGGATAGAGAAACCCCGCAGACTCCCTGACCTGAGCGGAGCATCTTTCTGGCCCACTCAGACCAATCCCCGCGCTGCTCTGCCGCGCGTGGATTGGAAAGGGAGTCTGTAATGTAGTCACAGTGTCTGCTGGGACTAGGAAGTCCCAGCACCGAGGCGTGACGAGGGAGGTGGCCAGCAGCAGGTAAGTTTAACTTTAAAAAATATATATATATTATTGTTAAGTACATCCTGGACTCCGAACTCAAAATGGACTGCCAAATCAACGCTGTCACCTCTTCTTGCATCCACACCCTCCATCTCCTATGAAAGACCCTCAACTGGATCCCCATCAAACAAGGGAAAACCATCACACACGCCTCATCAGCAGCAGACTGGACTACGGCAACGCACTCTATGCCGGGATCAACAAGAACCTCACCCGCAAACTCCAGAATGTCCAGAATGCCTCCGCCAGACTAGTCCTCAACCTACCGTTGCCACTGACACATCACCCATCACCTGCAGACACTACACTGGCTCCCCGTCAAGAAGAGAATCACATTCAAGCTCCTCACCCATGCCCACAAAGCCCTCCACAACACCGGACCCTCCTATATGAACCACCGCCTCTCGTTCCACACACCCAAAAGATCCCACCGCTCAGCCCAGCTCTCCCTTGCGATGGTGCCACGCATCAAAAAGACCAGAACAGGAGGCTGATCCTTCTCCTACCTCGCAGCCAAGGCTTGGAACACCCTCCCTCTCCACCTCCGAGAGACACCTAAACTCTCCTCGTTCTTGAAGGATTTCAAGACCTGGCTCTTCGACGAATCACCATAAACATCCAGGAGCTGCACCCCCACTCACCGCCTTGAGACCCTTTCGGGTGAGTAGTTGAGCTCTACAAACCAGTGATTGATTGATTGACTACTGTATGTTGATGTCATCCGTGACAACATTTGTTTGTATAAATGTTAAAAATTTTGTGTTTTGATTTTTATAGGCAGCTCAGGTACAAGGATTATTAGCGTCCCACCAAAATGCCTTTTTGTCAATTGCGTACTCTCCACCCTTAGAAGAAAGGCCATTATGAGACCATTTGTTTCAGTCTGATGCCCTCTTGTGGCCCTCAGTGGTGCAGCCTTAAGACAGCATCCTAATGTGACCCTCCTGTAACACCAGCCATAGTTTCAGACAATTTTGTTGTGGTTTCCAGATCCCTTCCTGTTAGAAATCGGGGTCTCTAGTTGGCAGAGGTAGCAACCTTTGTCCAAATAGGGACCCTTGCTTCTAGTCAGGGTAAGGGGGATACACACTTTAGATAACCCCTGCTCACCCCCTTGGTAGCTTGGCACAAGCAGACAGGCTTATCCCAAAGGCAATGTGTAAAGTATTTGTACCAACACTCACAGTAACACAGTGATAACACTACAAATGGACACCACACCGGTTTAGAAAAATAAAGTATCTTTATCTAAACTTAACAAGACCAAAATGACAAACATCCAACATACAAGTATTAAGAAAAATGACTTTCAAAAGGTTTTAGCAACTGAGTCCATAGAAAACTATGGATGCGTGATTTCTTGCAAAGTACCTCTTGTTGCGACAAAATTCACCAAGCCAAACAGCTGCAGCGATGCGAAGCGTCGAAAACAAAGAGATGCGTCGATTCCTGAGACAGTCGTGGATGCGATGCGACAGTTCCGCTGGACACAGGGGAGCGGTGCGTCGAGTCCGGCCTTTTGGGGGAAGCGTTGTGTCAATTCTGAGGCGACTCCGATCCGTGGGTGATGCGTCGGGGAAAACTTGCCGCATAGGGACGATGCATGGAAATCCGGGATGCATCGGCAAACGATGCGGCGTCGAGTGGCACTGTGCTGGTTACTTCAGCCACGTTCTCTCGATTGCGTTTATTCTTGCAGCGGCGAGAGGCGCTGCGTCGGTATCAGCAGCGGCGTGGCGGTGCGGGGAGATTCTTCTCGCACCACGGCGTTGCGTCGGAAAAACTGTTGCAAGAAGAGCGATGCATCGATTTTCGTTGCTGTTACGATGCTTTCCAGCTCCCAATAGAAGAAACAACCTCCAGAGGCCACACAGAGTCACAGGCACTCCTGGCAGGTCAGAACTCCCAGCAAGGAAGTTCAGGGGAGCTGGGGATGAAGTCTTTGTGTTCCTGAGACTTCGAAACAGGAGGCAAGCTTTACTCAAGCCCTTGGGGACTTTCCTCAAGCAGGGGACACAGCACACAGCAAAGTCCTTCTCCTTTCCTTGGCAGAAACAGCAACTGCAGGCCAACCCCAGACACACAGCAAGAGCAGTACTTCTCCTCAGTTTCTCCAGCTCTTCTCCTTGGCAAAGGTTCCTCTTGATTCCAGAAGTAGTCTAAAGTTCAGGGGTTTTAGGTCTAATACTTATACCCCAAAATGTCTTTGTTCTCTTTGTGCAAGGGTCTCTGAGCCCAGTCGAAAGCAGTTCTGTCCTCTCTGGTGCAGCTGCCCGGCAGGAGGTGGAGACAGCATTGTGTAAGGCAGACAGCCCCTATTCAGGTGTAAGGGAAATCTCCTCCCACCACTCTACATGCAGACCGGGCCTATTCAGGTACTAGTGAGAACTCCTCCCCCTACTCTGAATGCAGCCCAGGTCTATTCAGCCCATCCCTGACTCATTCAGGAAAGGCCGGACACTCATCAACCCCCCCCCGGTGGCTGTCTGAGAGAATGCACCTCCCCAGCCCCTGTCACTCCAAAACCAGACAGCCAATACACAAACAGGCAGAGGCACACAGAATGGTTAAACAAGAAAATACCTACTTTCTAAAAGTGGTATTTTCAATCACAGAATGTAAAAATCACCCGCACTAAAAGATGCATTTTAACATTCTGAGTTCAGGCATACTAAACTTTATTTTCCTACCTTGTTCCCAGGGGCAGTTATGTTTATAAGATGTTATAAACAAACTCCCCATTCTGTACTATGGGAACAGGTAGCCTTGCAATAGTGAAAACGAAATTGGCAGTAATTCACTATCAGGACATGCCACACACATCAGGGCATGTCCTGCCTTTCACATACACTGCACTGTGCCCACAAGGGTACCTTGGGCCTGCCTTAGGGGTGACTAACTTGTAAGAAAAGGGAAGGTTAGGGCCTGGCAAGTGGGTGCACTTGCCAAGTCGACATGGCAGTTAACAACTGTGCACAGACACTGCAGTGGCAGGTCTGAGTTACCTTTTCAGAGCCACTCAAGTGGGTGGCACAATCATTACTGCAGGCCCACTAGTAGTATTTAATTTACCAGCCCCGGCACACTCAGTGCACATTACTAGGGACTGACCAGTAAGTCAAATATGCCATTCATGGATAACCAATCATGTTCACAATTTACACAGAGAGCATATGCACTTTAGCACTGCTTAGCAGTGGTAAAGTGCCCAGAGTCATAAAACCAACAACAACAGATCAGGAAAAAATAGGAGGAAGAAACAAAAGGTTTGGGGATAACCCTGCAAAAAGGACTGAGTCCAACACAACCCCCTTCCAGCCTAACGCCATGGTAGACCAATCCATACCTCAATGGGCTTCCCTGCTTGGGGCGTTAGAACATGGAACCTGGCCCACAACAGCAGGGGTCTATTCCCGTTCTACGCCTTCCTGAACCCAGTTGGATCCCTCTATCAATACTCTCAGGGCCCACTAAGCTGACCCATGGGGAGCCCTTCTCCTCACCGGTGGACCCCATCTGTGCAGTGCCTAAACTTAATTTGCTCACAGATGTGTCCCAACAGGCACACAGTACCCACAAAGCCAACATAGTGGTGTGGCCCAGTCCACCCCCGGGGTGTGACTCCTGTCCCCCTCCCAGAGGCAACTCTGTCCACCAGGACAGCAAGCCACAGTGGCCACTGACAACTGTCAGTGATGAGCGCCAGGCCCTCATGCCTTTCAGGCCTCTCTAACCTCTGTGGCATCAGGAAGTGGGGGGCAGTAGCCCCAGGTGCCTGGCACCCTCCTGCCAAGTCAGGCATGGCATCCTGACACTGGCCCACCAGCCCAGGGTCTGTACCCTGCGGCTGGACAAGAGACTGCGGTGGGCTCTCCCACACCCTGTCTTCCTCCCTGGGGCTCTGCAACCTCCCACCTGGAGCAGTACCCCCAGAAGACAACTTGGTAGGGGCACTGTTAGCAGTCGTCCCTTCCTCCAGGTCAGGGGGGACACCCTGAACCTGGTCCTCCAACCCAGGGTCTGTACCCTTAGGCTGGACCTGTGCCTGGCAACCCAGGACTTCCGGGGGACTACACCAACCCCTCCCAAGGGAAACACACTCCTCATGAGTTGTATGAGAGTCTGCCTGGCACAGGTCTCCAGCCTCCTGTCCAGTTGACAGAGCATGAAGACCCCCCAGGCCAGAAGTGGCCTCACCAGGGTCAGTCCTGGGGTGCTCTGACCTCAGAGCTGGCAAACCCTGACCCAGTGGTCCCTCCGCTGGGGACAGCATCCCCCCTCACCCTTTTCTCTGGACTCATGCACCCTCCCCACTGGAGCGGTGCAGCCAGACACCAGAACTGGTGGGATGCTTGCTACAGCAGTCCCCCCAGTCCACCAGACACTTTGGGATCCCCCTCAGGGGATGCCCTATCGGTACAGACTAGGCCCCCCTCCTGGTGTTCATTCATGGAATCAACCAGGCCCGGGGATTGGGTTTCAGGCACCTTGGAACACAGTCCACTCCCACTCCTTCTCCTCTGAGACAGGACGTGGGACCCTACACCCTCCCACTACTCCAGGACCTATCTGGGCTACCACAAACCTCCCCTACCTCACTTGGTTGGGGAAACCTGAGCCACCCCCTTCAGGATCACTCCCAAAAGATTTTTCAGACCCTCTGGAATCCACCAAAAGGTCTGCCTCCAGTGCAAGCTCCCTGGGATCAGAGAACTCACACTCCACCGGCTGTTGGCATAGCTCTGGAAACAGGGACTTAAAATATGCTCTCCAACAATTGAATCACACAGCCCCACACAAGCGTTGACCAAGCTAATCTTTGCCTCACCATCAAGTGCCTCACACAAGTACCTCACATCACCACCCTGAGACTGGCAAGACAGTGTCTGACTGTCTCTGTCACTCAACCCACACTCCTCTGGGCGGTCTCCATACTCACATACCAAGGCTTCTACCATGGGGGAACCCCTCTCCCTGCACCTCTCATCTAGAGTCAGTAGAGTGTCCCTCCCACCACTAGGAATATGAACCCCTGTGCCAGTACCCCAATACACCTTAGGGACACTGTGCACCACTGGAGCTACCTCATAACCCTGAACCCCTTGGTGTATGTCAACCCCATCCTTCAAGTCAGGCACCACATCTCTGTGTGTATGTACTACTCTCTCAGCATTAGACGCTACATTTTTGCTGCCACCATCTGAGCTGGACTCCACCTCCAACCCAGCCAAGCTCACCCCATGAGCTAAACACTTTAGCTTTTTCTTGGCTAAGACACTCATGGCCTCAAGCCTCTCGAGCTCCATATCAAGCTCTCTCATTCTCAATTCATGTGCCAAAAGCAACTTCCTTTCTTCCAAGGCACGAGCGTTCTTGCTCTCCTCTGCCTTTAGTCTCATGACCTCCAATTCATGTTCCCTGGCCCTTTGCCTTTCCTCCAAATCCTCTGGAGAAAAATTCCTGGAAGAATGATTGCTGTCAGCCCTAGAGGCTGCTCTCCCAACAGGCCAATCCTGAAATATGAAATGGCCTTCTGGCTCACCCCCATCCACATCTGCATCATCTGCCTCCCCAGCTTCTCTGGCCTCCCACCAGGCCCATAAGGCCTTCTGTAGCTCCTCTTTCCTAGAGTTGCTCCTCATGGGTCATCCAAAGCCCCTGCAGAACTGCCTGAGTTGCTCTACTTTGTAACTACTTAACATTTCAATTTCAAACTCCAATTCTGCAGCCTCATTTGCTGGTTTACTACTCAGAGACATGGTGCGTGGATACTCATGGGTCAGATCAAAAATACAACAAAAATAAAACAGTATGTGGTTGCATAGTGGTCTGCGCTAAACTAGTGATGCACACCCATCACTGTGGGTAAAGCACAAATACAAGTTCAAATCCTCACCACTGACCACCAATGTAAGAAATGGGGGTCTCTAGTTGGCAGAGGTAGGTGCCTTTGTCCAAATAGGGACCCTTGCTTCTAGTCAGGGTAAGGGGGATACACACTTTAGATAACCCCTGCTCACCCCCTTCGTAGCTTGGCACGAGCAGACAGGCTTATCCCAAAGGCAATGTGTAAAGTATTTGTACCAACACTCACAGTAACACAGTGATAACACCACAAATTGACACCACAATGGTTTAGAAAAATAAAGTATCTTTATCTAAACTTAACAAGACCAAAATGACAAAAATCCAACATACAAGTATTAAGAAAAATGACTTTCAAAAGTTTTTAGCAACTGAGTCCATAGAAAACTATGGATGCGTGATTTCTTGCAAAATACCTGTCGTTGCGACAAAATTCACCAAGCCAAATAGCCGCAGCGATGGGAAGCATCGAAAACAAAGAGATGCGTCGATTCCTGAGACCTTCGTGGATGCGATGCGACAGTTCCGCTGGACACAGGGGAGCGGTGCATGGGGTCCAGCCTGTAGGGGGAAGCGATGTGTCAATTCTGAGATGACTCCGATCCGTGGGTGATGCGTTGGGGAAAACTTGCCGCACAGGGATGATGCATGGAAATCCCAGTTGCGTCGGCAAATGATGCAGCGCCGTTGAGCGGCGCTGCGTTGGTTTCTTTATCCGCGATCCCTCAATGCGTCGATTCTTGCAGCGGCAAGAGGCGCTGAATCAATTTCAGCAGTGGCGCGGCGGTGCGGGGAGATTCTTCTCGCACCACGGCGTTGCGTCGGAAATACTGTTGCAAGAAGAACGATGCGTCAATTTTCGTTGTTGTTACGTTGCTTTCCAGCTCTCAGTAGAAGAAACAACCTCCAGAGGCCACACACAGTCACAGGCACTACTGGCAGGTCAGAACTCCCAGCAAGGAAGTTCAGGGGAGCTGGCGATGAAGTCTTTGTGTTCCTGAGACTTCAAAACAGGAGGCAAGCTCTACTCAAGCCCTTGGAGACTTTCCTCAAGCAGGGGACACAGCACACAGCAAAGTCCTTCTCCTTTCCTTGGCAGAAACAGCAACTGCAGGTCAACCCCAGACACACAGCAAGAGCAGTACTTCTCCTCGGTTTCTCCAGCTCTTCTCCGTGGCAAAGGTTCCTCTTGATTCCAGAAGTAGTCTAAAGTTCACGGGTTTTAGGTCTAATACTTATACCCCAAATTGTCTTTGTTCTCTTTGTGCAAGGGTCTCTGAGCCCAGTCGAAAGCAGTTCTGTCCTCTCTGGTGCAGCTGCCCGGCAGGAGGTGGAGACAGCATTGTGTAAGGCAGACAGCCCCTATTCAGGTGTAAGGGAAATCTCCTCCCACCACTCTACATGCAGACCGGGCCTATTCAGGTACTAGTGAGAACTCCTCCCCTACTCTGAATGCAGCCCAGGTCTATTCAGCCCATCCCTGACTCATTCAGGAAAGGCCGGACACTCATCAACCCCCCCGGTGGCTGTCTGAGAGAATGCACCTCCCCAGCCCCTGTCACTCCAAAACCAGACAGTCAATACACAAACAGGCAGAGGCACACAGAATGGTTAAACAAGAAAATACCTACTTTCTAAAAGTGGTATTTTCAATCACAGAATGTAAAAATCACCCGCACTAAAAGATGCATTTTAACATTCTGAGTTCAGGCATACTAAACTTTATTTTCCTACCTTGTTCCCAGGGGCAGTTATGTTTATAAGATGTTATAAACAAACTCCCCATTCTGTACTATGGGAACAGGTAGCCTTGCAATAGTGAAAAACGAAATTGACAGTAATTCACTATCAGGACATGCCACACACATCAGGGCATGTCCTGCCTTTCACATACACTGCACTGTGCCCACAAGGGTACCTTGGGCCTGCCTTAGGGGTGACTGACTTGTAAGAAAAGGGAAGGTTAGGGCCTGGCAAGTGGGTGCACTTGCCAAGTCGACATGGCAGTTAACAACTGTGCACAGACACTGCAGTGGCAGGTCTGAGTTACCTTTTCAGAGCCACTCAAGTGGGTGGCACAATCATTACTGCAGGCCCACTAGTAGTATTTGATTTACCAGCCCCGGCACACTCAGTGCACATTACTAGGGACTGACCAGTAAGTCAAATATGCCATTCATGGATAACCAATCATGTTCACAATTTACACAGAGAGCATATGCACTTTAGCACTGATTAGCAGTGGTAAAGTGCCCAGAGTCATAAAACCAACAACAACAGATCAGGAAAAAATAGGAGGAAGAAACAAAACGTTTGGGGATAACCCTGCAAAAAGGGCCGAGTCCAACACAACCCCCTTCCAGCCTAAAGCCATGGTAGACCAATCCATACCTTGATGGGCTTCCCTGCTTGGGGCGATAGAACATGGAGCCTGGCCCACAAGAGCAGGGGTCTATTCCCGTTCTACGCCTTTCTGAACCCAGTTGGATCCCTCTATCAATACTCTCAGGGCCCACTAAGCTGACCCATGGGGAGCCCTTCTCCTCACTGGTGGACCCCATCTGTGCAGTGCCTAAACTTACTTTGCTCACAGATGTGTCCCAACAGGCAGACAGTACCCACAAAGCCAACATAGTGGTGTGGCCCAGTCCACCCCCGGGGTGTGACTCCTGTCCCCCTCCCAGGGGCAACTCTGTCCACCAGGACAGCAAGCTACAGTGGCCACTGACAACTGTCAGTGATGAGCGCCAGGCCTCATGCCTTTCAGGCCTCTCTAACCTCTGTGGCATCAGAAAGTGGGGGGCAGTAGCCCCAGGTGCCTGGCACCCTTTCTCCCCTCTCCCTCCTGCCAAGTCAGGCATGGCATCCTGACACTGGCCCACCAGCCCAGGGTCTGTACCCTGCGGCTGGACAAGAGACTGGGGTGGGCTCTCCCACACCCTGTCTTCCTCCCTGGGGCTCTGCACCCTCTCACCTGGAGCAGTACCCGCAGAAGACAACTTGGTAGGGGCACTGTTAGCAGTCGCCCCTTCCTCCAGGTCAGGGGGGACACCCTGAACCTGGTCCTCCAACCCAGGGTCTGTACCCTTAGGCTGGACCTGTGCCTGGCAACCCAGGACTTCCGGGGGCCTACACCAACCCCTCCCAAGGGAAACACACTCCTCATGAGTTGTACGAGAGTCTGCCTGGCGCAGGTTTCCAGCCTCCTGTCCAGTTGACAGAGCATGAAGACCCCCCAGGCCAGAAGTAGTATTTGATTTACCAGCCCCGGCACACTCAGTGCACTTTACTAGGGACTGACCAGTAAGTCAAATATGCCAATCATGGATAACCAATCATGTTCACAATTTACACAGAGAGCATATGCACTTTAGCACTGATTAGCGGTGGTAAAGTGCCCAGAGTCATAAAACCAACAACAACAGATCAGGAAAAAATAGGAGGAAGAAGCAAAAAGTTTGGGGATAACCCTGCAAAAAGGGCCAAGTCCAACACTTCCCAATTCTTTGATTCCAAAGCTCACTGATTATCCTCTAGAGTGTTGCCAGTAGCATCATGGCTCATGCATGTGAAGTGCTGAAGGTTGCTTTATTGTCTAATTCACATTTCTAACAGTTATATATTTAATGCCCTGTTAATTGTATTATTTTGGTGACTATATTTAAAATTTGCTTTCAAGATTATGAATCACGATCATTGTTCATTCATGATTTTCTTTTATATAGTCTATATATGTGTGGCTGCTGTTCCCGTTTCAAATGAAAATTGGGGTTAAGTGAACTCACAAGTTAGGCCCTCATTATTAGTTTGTTGGATTTTGGTGGTGGGATATCAAAGGGCTGGGGTTATTGTCTGCTCTCCACTAATGCTGCAGGGGTCAATCAGGGGCTGGCCTGTGCAGGACAACAACAGCAATTGTGAGTTTTTGGGGAATAACATGAAGAAATCACAATTAAACGCCAATTTCCACGTTTTTCCCAGTATTCCACCCAGATAATTTGACTGGTGCAGATGAAATCTCTGGGTAAAATACCACTTACTAGTGGTGTTTCCGCTCACCTTATTGGTCCAAAAACGAATTTTACTCTGCCAGTCGGAATTTACGTAATGAGGACCTCAGGGACTTTTTCAAAGTGTGCTGTTTTCAGCGTTTTTCACCTGAATGTTGTATACAATATGAATATGATGTTCACAAATATACCTCAATTAAAAAGGGTTACAATGAGAGCACTTCGAAAAACGTTTTCGCATGGAAAGGATCTAAAAAATGTTTTTTAGGCAAAGTTTTGAAAAGGTGGCAAACTGTAAATTCATCAAGTTGCTTTGTTAGTGATCATTGCAAAACTTTGTAGATGGAATTTTGCACACTCCTAAATATTAATGTAGTCATTGGCATTTTAGTTTTTAGTAATGTTTTACTCTGTGCTTTCATGGATCTCTTATGATTTTCAAAAATCTCTCATGGAATCTGTGTGACCCCTAAATGGTGCACTGTTTGCATCACCTAGCAGGGTTTCATCTCCAAGCATTCATTCGTACAACCCCATCCCTTTTGCCAGAACTACTTTCAAACCCTGAATTACCTGACAGGGGAAATTTTATTTTTTTAACTCTCACCCAGTCATGCTGCACGGTTGTAATGGAAAACTATTTTTGTGACAGAAATCACATAGAAATGTAAATCATTGTGTTGCAATACAATATTGCATCATGTTAACCAGTGCTCGCAGTAAAGTAGGTATACTTCTATTCAATGTTCTCATGTACCACACATACCAATACAGTTTGACATGCTTTTGCCTACAAAATGAATACATTATCTGTGTCTGGCAATATAAAACCAGAAACGATAATCCACTGTTCGCCTTTTTAGTTGCAAGCATGTCTTCAGTGTATTAATCTCACTAAATACGGTTAGCAAACAATTAAGGGGCATATTCTCAAGGACTCATCGCAGAGTTAGCGGCACTTTATCGCAGCCAAAGTGGCGATAGATTTATCGCCCCATTCACAAGCTGGTGCTAACAGCCGATATCGCCAGTTTTCCTGCGATAGCAGCCGCAAAAAACATCGCCACAGATGACACCGGCAACTAACGCTAATGAGATGCAGAGTAGGCGTTCCTGTGCAAAAACCTTCGAAAACACCACTTCGCAACATTCTCAACGACCAGCCAGATCAGCGATAAGATCACAAAACATGCGATAAGGCGCATTAGCAGCAGGGAATAACACATGCTCTTTCCTGGTATTAAGTCGGACGATAACCTGCACTAGAAATGGGAGCCCAGCCCACAGCCACACCAGAAGAACAACAGATGCCATGGAGCTACTGATAATGCAGCCAGACACCCAAGAGAGCCACAGCACCCACCGCCACCCCCCCCCCCAGGTCCCCCCCTTGGGGCCCTACCCCGGACAAAGATATTTTACATCAACTTTACAAAATCATGAACAAAACAATTCGCCTGATGTCGCACAAGTACAACAATTAACATTCATGTGTGGTCAGAAAAAAGAGAATCATTCATTCATCTTTAAATTTCCAAACAAATTATTTTATTCAAATTTAACTCAAAACAACTATTCGGAAGAGTCATGGCGGGACTTCTCTGGACAATCTGTAAGACACAGCCTGCAAGACAAAAATCAAGATAAGAAGGTGTGTCATGCGCTCATCAAAGGACAGAGAGAGAGAGAAAGAGAGAGAGAAAGAAAGGGAGAGAGAGAGAGAGTGAAAGAGAGGGAGAGAGAGAAAGAGAGAGAAAGGGGGCGAGAGGGAGAAGGAGAGAGAGAGAAACAGAGGAAGAGAGAGAGAGACAGTAAAAGGAAGAGAGGGAGAAGGAGAGAGATAGTAACAGAGGAAGAGGGAGAGACAGTGAAAGGAAGAGAGGAAGAGGGAGAGAGAGTGCCGACACTGCGCACCAAGGTCTCACTGCTCACCTTCCGCCACCAGCGTGTCTCCAAGAGGGCCCACCACGTGCCGGTGCAAGCTCCAAGCCCAGGGCCCGCGACCTTGGCAGGCTCCAAATCATGCAGCCCCGCCCGCGGCCAAAAGGTCACACACGTGATTCTGGGTCTTGATTTCGCAATGGCAGAGATCATATCAGTGCACACGGCATCATCGCAGGCTGCACACCCGCTCAGCACCTAAGGTGCCCCTACCTCAGTGCACTGAAAGTCACCGTCCCGTGGCGGTAGGCCCGTGCCGGCCGCAGTGTTTCCGGTGCCACCAACTCTGTGCAACGCAAGTCATGGACCCTTTCTGATTGAGTCTCGTGATATGCCAGGCGGACGCAGCCATGTCACCTCCGGCAGTGGGGAAGAACTGGGACACGTAGCGTCGTCGTCGTCCCTTCATACGTAAGCCGAGTGGGCTGGGTCGGCGTATGCCAGGCCAGCGTAGGGGTGTGAATAAATATCCCTGGGCTCTGGGCGTGGTTCATTTCTGGGCTGGACAGGAAACCAACTGATGCGTGTGTCTCTGTTGCAGTGTCTGCGCCACACGGCCCGCAATCGACAATGTTGCAATGTTGCATGCACCCAGAGGGCGGCCGCGCACGAAGGGATTGTACAAGGAGTGCAAGGCCGCTCCGGCTCTTGGCTCATGCATGCCAACTGTTGTGTGTGTATCGCTATTGGTGCACCATAAGCCTAAGGCCCAGCCTCAATTGCAGCGCGAAAGCCACATCACATTTCCAGAATGCAAGCAGTAGTCAGACTAACATTAGGGATGAAAGCTCAATACATAAGGCGGAAGGACATCTGCACCTCCGACCTTGGTCTTGCATGCGGCAGGCACCCCCTGAGAGAGATACCATAGCAGATGATGACGACTCCCACACTACGCACAGCGCTAATGAAAGACCAACGTATCCACACCACACACCCAGAAGTCTTTGCTCGAGGTAGTCTTGCATGGAATGCCCTTGACACTTACGTACACAACAACCCATACGTCCAAACGTTGCACACACATGCGACTCATTGCTCTGAGCTGTGGCATATCATCCACATAACTGCCGCAGGTCAGAAGAGTGCCAGTTCTACGAGAGCCACCAACGCAATGGCAGAACATCCCGGGCTCATGCACAACGCCTGTCACGTGGAACTGTAACGTGACCGAATGCTGCCTGTTAGTGTCTGATGCATTGGTCTGCATGTTGTGGCCCTTGTCTTGCCCGTACTGACACGCACATGGCAATAAAGTCTACGTAACTTCACTAGTGTTCAACTGTGATGAGTGTTGATTGGAATGACAAATCGTGTGCCTCAATGAGCATTGTCCGTACACAGGGAGGGACTGACTGACGCATTTCACTTAGGGGTGAGTCCCTATTGCCAGCTCCACCTCTGTGAGCCAGACATAGTGGTTGGGATAGTTGCTGATAGACCTGTGCTCTTACGTGTCTTCAGCAATGTGAGTATGGTGTCCATATTCTTGCCATGTGGATCAATGTGATCATCACTACGGGCTGTGTCCACCCATTTGAGTGTGAGTAGGAATGCGAAGAGATGTTCTGTTGTCAAATGTGATGGTGGACACTACTTTAGGCCTGCCAACCACTTTGACATTTCATACCCAGCCCTATTTCTAACATTGCGTGGGGCAAAGTTGAGGAATTGCGCGATTGTTGTTTCAGAGCAATGAGGCCACAGCTAGTGCACACATTCCCAGTCATCTCACTTCCTATGTGTGTCACGGTCAAACATGCGCATTGCTTTCATTTCCCAGGGTGTACCTTTTTGGGCAATCAATGTCCTTACATTCATCCATACTTTCATACTTGATCGACTATGGACATGACACATCTGTGTGAATTTGAATGATTTATTCACATTCGGTGGAGTGTCGGAGCTGGAGCAGTACATGGCCATGCAAACCCCACATTACATTGTAGCCCAGTGGAGGGCCATCCCGAGTCATTTAAGGATTGACAAGTACATCGGGAGAGGAATAGTACAGTCCGCAGTCTTATTGCTGTGTCATTGGTAAGCAAACAAAATATGGCAGTCCATGTCGAGGTCCAAGGTGAGTGTCGCAGAGTGTTTCGGGGGACAGTGGGAGGTGTTGTTACAGGGCATGATGCTGAGGGCAGAACCAAGCTGAAACAGGGCATATGGCAGAGAAGAATGCTACTGGCTCCTTCTTACTACAAAGGTGGACTCACCCGCATCTTCGTCCTCTATGTCATCTGTCTGACATGTGGGTGCTGATGTTTGGTCTGCAGCACTGTGTGCCACTGACACATCAGGGGCCGGAGATGTGTGTGTAGAAGTACCAGCAGCATTCATCAGCGACTGCCTTAGTGGCAGCAATGCGATGATGAGGATCTGCAGGGCATGGAAGATCCCAACAACTTTTCGCTGGTGTGCATCCGTGGCAGCCATTCTTTCCGCATGCATCCGCTCCATGTTCTCCATTATCCTCAGCATCTGTGCCAACTCTCGGCTGACATCGCTGAGGCCACTCTGACTAGACAGTTGTTCTCCTCTCAGAGTCATGACTCCAGCGATGTCGGGCATGGATTGTTGGACATCATGGAGCGAACTGTGGGTGTCCGTTAGGGAATGTAAGTGGTCCCTGATGGGACTTAGGGCCATATGTATCAAAAAAGAGTTTTGCGATTCTCAAATTGCGATTTTTAGCGAATCGCAAATTGAGATTCGCAAATAAGGAATACCTTCCCATTCATTCCTATGGGCTAGGAGGCCCGTAGGAATGAATGGGGAGACATTCTCAATTTGCGATTACCAATTAGAGAATCGCAAATTGAGAATGCAATTTCAGGGTTGCAAGGGTGCCAAAAGGACACCCTGTTGCACCCTGAAATATGCATGTGTGCACATGCGCACATACATGCCCTAAGGGCATGTATGTGCGACATATGGCACTTTTAAAAAATCAAAAAAGTGCTTTTTTAAAGAAAATTGCAAATTAACACCAACTTGAAGTTTGTGGTAATTTGCAATTCCTTAAGGCCAAATAGCAAATTTCTGGTGCTTCCAGAATTGCATTTAAGGAATCGCAATTTGCAATTCCTTCATTGCATTCGCAAAATAGAGAATCGCATATTTTGCAATTCTCTATTTTGCGATGGCCTTTTGCGATGATACATCCCAAAAGACTTTTTCCAATTCGCAAACGGGCCGATTCTGAGAATCTGCCCGTTTGCAAACGGGAAAAAGGCTTGATACATATGGCCCTTAGACACCCATGTATGTCATCTAGTTTGGCTGCCATGAGGTCGAACCCCACCTGCACCTGTTCAGCCACCTCCTTCTGGCAGTCTAACACATGTCCTTGGAATGCGATGTGTTCTTCGGTGAGGTGCTGGGAGCCAGCCGTGGTGGTGGGTGCTTCCTGCTGTGTGGTCTGTGCAGGGGGTGGGGTCTCCTCGATGCAGCTGGGCTGCCCTGCTCCTGGAGGTGGGTTGCCGTAGCTGTCCATGAGCTGTTGTAGGGCGTCGGTGTCGAAGGTGTGGAGGTCCTCTTCTTCATCACTGATGAGTTGTCTGGTCTGCTGTGCAGGAGGTGTTGATTGTCCCTCTGCAATGTGAAGGGGAGATGCATTTTACCATTGTGTTGACATGTATTTTGACGCATTGTTCAAGTTTACATACAGACTGCATGACAATGTACATTGTGACTGTTTGGGAGGAGCTGACTATTTGATGCAGGACAGTGGACATTTGAACTACATCACGGATGTGAGGTTGTACACTGTTTCCTGCTATGCCAGATGTGATTGGCCAGTTTCTACGCACAAGCGGAACCAGTCGTGTCCTCTGTTCTGTAGTGAGAGTGTTGCACTTTGTACCACATTGTCGTCAATGATGATGTGCTGTTATTGCTATGTGTGTGTGCTGCATTGTGGCAGAGTCGCCCCTGCAGCTGTGATTTTGCTGCCCCTTATCCCTTTGAAGCGGTGTGCCTTTGACTTCTGTGCTTCTACAGTGCTAACATGTTGCAGACTTGGCTAATTTTGGCTCTAGTTCGGATTTTGGACTCTTGGGCATGGTTTATCCGCAGATGTGTTGTTGACGTCAGGGGTTGTTTGTGCACGTGGATGTGTCAGAGTGTGACCTGCTCCTTTATGGATGTGTTCCACACTCAGCCACCTCAGTGTCGTGGCGTGCACCATGTCATGATAATTGGACTGCAGCCATGCTGTTCGTCATGCAGTGTCACTTGCATTGTCAGTGTGGCTCACAGACACGCAGCTTTGCTGGTTTTGACATGTGTGCATGGGTTGGTTGTGAGATTGGTGCTGTGTGGGGAGGGACCCCTTTGTGCCCATAGTGGACGGGGGCCTACTTGCTGTTTGTATGTGTGCTGCAGTGTGCCAAGGGGATCAGGGACATGATCCAGAGTCATTGTGGGTGTGCAGTGTGCTCTACTTAATTGTGCATGTGTGCCATTGTGCACATCTCCCCCATCCCCCAGTCCCTGTTCGGTACTCACCCTGGTGCTGTTGTGTCAGGTCATGTCGAGCAGTGTCCAGACCGCCAACTCCTGCCACCGTCTCCCCACTGATGACTGTGGCCACCATTTCCTCCATCTCATCCAGCTCCTGGTGTTCCGCTGGACTGCCACCTCCAGTCTGCATTGCTGCCTGATGGTTGTCCGCGAGTTTCTTCTTGGTTTTGCGCTTCGCATCATTCCAGCGCCTCTTGACCTCTCCAATTATCCTCCTCCTCACTCCGACTGCATTCACCTTGTCCAGGATGGGCTGCCATATTGCATTTTTATTTGCCAATGACTCGTTGGAGGTGACGAACAGTTGTTGGTGGTGGTCTATCACCTCCGTGATGATGATCCTGTTTTCCTGCGGACTGAACCTCGTCTTCCTCGTCTTCTTCTCCTTGCCCTTCCGTGACCCCGAGGTCCCAGGCTGGTCCTCCTGGGGGCTTGTGGGGTTCTGGTCGTCCTCTGTACTTGCTCCGGCTTCATCCATGGTGCTACGCAGTTTGAATTATTTTGTTTGTTTTTCGGTGCTTTTATAGTGCATTTTCCCGCATGACGCGTGGGAATTGCAGGCCTGTCGCTAATTATCTCAGATTTTTTTATTGCGGTTGGCCACATCGCAAATTTTTTCGCGTTCGTGTTTCGCGTTTTTTTGCCGTCACGGTAATTTTATCGCGGTCATTTGACGCGTTAGCGTGAGACTATCGCATGGTGCCGCCGTGTTGTGAATACGTTAACACTGCGTTATTTTCCCGCGATATACTGCGATGTGCAAAGTTGCGTTAAGCTAATTTTGCGATAATTATCACACGTTCTTGAGAATATCCCCCTCAGTATATGATTTTTTTAAATAAAATTAAAAGCAAATCGTAAAGTCACAAATTAATAGAACAATAGAACAGTGACGTTCTCTTTCAAGAGAAGTTTTACAATATTGAAATAAAAGTGATTGATAAATATATAAAAAGAAATACACTCTGTAATGGACTACAGGCTCCCTGAAGTTCGCAACTCTTTAACAGTATTGCTACTACTTAAGTTATTTGAATCTATGGTCAGTTCACCCTATATTCTTTTGTAGCTTTCAATACAAACATTTGTTTATGATATATTTCACCAAATTATAATTTTTGTATTTGTTTCACCTGCGTTATTTTGTAAGGCTAAATTCATGCCCACTCTTCTGCTGTCCAGAATATAGCGCACAGAAGTCAAAGATTATGATTTTATACATTCATTTGCAGGATTTTGAATAGAGAGCTAAGTCAGACACTGAAATAAACCCCCCTCTGCCATGCGCATGCTCCTAACCACTACACTTGTTCCTTCATCATTATTAATAGTGCAGTTTTTGAGACTACAATGCTCAAAATAAGTTTGAAAACAGTTTACAAAAAAAATCCCCATTTTCATTTACTACAATGATTAAAAATAAACGAACACACCTTATCCATACAGTGCAATCTTCGGAGGCTATTGTGCGACCCTCTTTAAATATCAGACATGTCTCCCTCCTCAACAGTATGTTAATCATTTTGCCACGCTTGAACAAACATAAGATTACGCGTTTTATTGTCATGTAAAAACCTCTGAAGCGGGCTGTCCTCTTTGCTGCTTCTCTTCAAAGCGCCCTGTTTGGAGCCAATTCCCATTGAATTGAAAGCTTTTAAAATATCGATGAATTTGCCGGTGCTGCGTGTGTGTATATGTGTTTTTTCATCGTCGATTTCAAATTGTGTTTGAATGAAGAGGAATACGACGTGAAGGTACCTCCCTTAAAAAGTATTACAATTTCCTCTCCGGTGGCACAGAATTCTGAATCAGGGGAGAAAAAGACTCGACTTAGCTGAAGAATGCCCGCTCCCCTCCGCCCACTTGTATTTGCAGATGGCGGTGTCCTGCTTTGCAGATAATACATATACGCCACAGGGTGCCGGCTAAGAGAGCAGCTCGAGCGTGACAGCGAGAAATAGGAAATAAAAATGAAGGTCACAGACTAAGGGGCGGCCAATACAATAAAGAGTCAAAACAAGCGGAACGACTCCGAGCCTAGTAGAAGTCCGATGTGCGATTGCGCAAGGAGAACAACAATTTGCAAACTTCAGCTTAATTTGTAAAAAAAAAAATATAAGTGCCAGGGCTGTAGTCAGGAAGGCAGCATGATCCACCCATTGTTACTACCAGCGTTGCAAATGACAGTACCTACACAACTAATAACCAGCACACTGCTACAAGTGTGACAATTCAGCCTATTCCGTCCCCATAAGCTATAAAAATAGCTTAGGCGGCAGGTATGAGTTGTTTTTAATGAATACCGAATTAATAAATAATTGCTGTTCTGTTCATCTCTAAATTATACAAACAGCGCCACCATGTGGCAGCTGTCATAAGTGCCGGTATCAACAATTAAGTGCTGGTGCTCTCATAAGTGCTGGTATCAACAATTAAGTTCTGGTGCGCAGGGCCAGAAACCACCGGCTCAAATTAAGCACTGGTGAGAATCTTTCTTTAAAAGAATCTTACTAGGCACTCGTGATCTTAATATTACTAAGCTGTAATTATTACTGGTTGCTTGCACTCTTTTAGGTTCTATGCTTTGCATTTCCTCTCATGAGGAGAGTTTTAGGCCCTCATTAGGGGCAGTCCAGTTAATGTGGTATGTGAGGTAACAGCAAGCTGCAGCTGCTATTACTGCACATTTTGCAGTTAAAAGTTTTGTGATAAATATCAGCAGGTTTATTCGGATGAAAATGCCTACTATTTACTGGAATATGCAGTTTTTTTGTGGAGTAACCACAAACTATCTGCACTTGAATTGCCAAAAAATACTAAATTATGTGGTATTTATTGCACCTGAACGGAGTCAGATTTTATGAGGTGTGATAAATATCACCCTAACGACTGGGCCACTGGTAATGAGGGCCATTTTTGCAGTTCCTTTACCTTATTTTATTATGGGACAGGAATTGTCCATGCATGGTAACTTCATTACTGGAAGGTCTTGACTACCCCCCTTTTAATGGCTTTTAACCAACACACAGTTATTTGTGGCATAAAAATGAGACACTGGTGTGTTTAAAGGTTTATAGTAATTCAGTTATTAACTAGGCCTGGGCGGAATTTCAATTACGCCGGAGAAATTGGAGTAATTTTAGTAATTCCACATTACTCTTTGACGTGGAATTACCAGTACTTATGCTATTACTCCTCTTTGCATAATTAAGAATATATGGGAGAAAAAATCGTACGTCAAGAGCACATTTAGCAAGCTCGAATGGCCCCACGCATGCGTTATTTTTGTTCTGCTTCATTTAGCACTGTTTCTTCAAAATTAATCTTCGTGTCCATTTTGGATGTGGGGTGTCAGGGGTCTAGCAGTGTGGGATTGGGACAAGACTGCAAAATAGGGAGTGTAAGCTTTCAATAGGAAAGAGGTATCTCCAGTGCTGGGGTAAAACATATACAAGTAAGTACCCGAAGGCTGGGAATGAAAGGAGCACAAAGGCTGTTGATTGGAGTAAGTAGGGGCAGGCTTTGATTAGGAAACTGAAAGTCTGGAAAGGGAAACTATAGATTAAGACCAATTCTACAACAAAGGGAAACAAGAAAGATGACAGTCAAGCTATCATAAACGATAGTTTGTGTGCCCCATGGATAGTGATCTCTCTGTGAGGTGAAAAGATCTTATACAAAAGCAAGGATCAGATTAGTCTCACAGAGTTTGGGGGAGACACCAAAGCAGCTCCAATGGAGATGGAGCGCTGGGTGGTTTTCTGTGCCAGAGGCACAAGCCTTGAAGTCTAACTGGCACCCTTGAAAGCTAGGACAATCAAAATTACAATATAACCACAAGACAGAACAACAGGGAACAGAACAAGGAACACCAAACAGAAATTGGGCTCAGGAAAAAACTGGACTGGTATCAGGGTAAGGAACTGGACTGGAACATGCAGAGCTAAATACTGAAAACAAGGCTATGAAAAATCTACATTCAAACAAACAAGACGGAAAAATGCAGACAAACAGGAACACGGAACAGAGGGCAAGCATTCTGCAAATAACAGAGCAGATCAAGAGTGCAAACAAGAGACTATGAACAATGGCTAACACAGGAACAGGGATGTAGGAAAACAAGGGACAGAAACAGACACTACTAACTGGACAGGAAACAGGAAAATGGGTACAGGGAAAAAAAGAAACAGAATCAAACAACAAGCCTGTAATAACAGCAGCAGGAACATAACAGAGCACAAGGAGGTGCAACAGAAGTCAGTGGTCAGCAACTTCACTCTGTACTCACAGGGCTGAAATTGCTGGAGGATTAGGGGAGGAGCAGAGGTGCAGGGAGAAAGCCAGATGCAAGGAATTAACCAGGTGGAGGGTTTCAGGGAACCACCATTGAAGGGAAGGCTGAACTGAGACCTGAAGAAGGGAATACCAGGGGAACCTGGAGACTCAAGAAAGGGAATAGAAAAACCTGGAATGGAGTGTGAAAGAGAAAAGTTCAGAATGCAGATATAAAGGATTCAGAATAACCGCAGGAATCAGGAATTCAGCTATTCAACAGGGAAACACCACCAGGACGTGATCTAGGAAGGGTCTAGAGGCAGAGGGCACTACAAGGACCATAACGCATCAGGAAGTGAAACAGAAACCTGTACTAAAAGGTGCAAGTGAAACTAATTTAGATAAGTGTTAATATATATATATATATATATATATATATATATATATTGACCTATACTGATGTAAAGGCAGGTTTCTAAAGGGCCCTCGTGAGTAAAATCTAGAGGCAGGATGGCAGAATCATGACAGAGGGTGTATTTTGTGCTATGAAAATAGAGCTAAATGTTGTTAATAAGGTGGGGGAAAATCTTACCGCAAGAGCACATTTAGAGAGTGCAGGCGGCAGTTCCTGTTCGCTTATTAGCGTTCTGTTGCATTTAGTGCTATTTCTTCGTACGAAATCCACTTTGGACTCGAGGTGGCATTTTTGAGCCAAGAAATAGTGCTAAATGCGGAATTACTTTTCTCTTGTACTTCAAGAGTAATCTTGTGGAATTTTAGGTAATTCTGTATGATTATGCTACACTGAATTATGCAAGTTATGCCCACCTTTATTTTTAACCCATTTCGTACACTGATTTACTTCCAGGTCCTAGCATCTTGTTAGGAATGTGGTGTCTGGTTGGCTAGGGTATGCACCTAAGCCAGGAAAAACCCACCACTCTAGTCAGGCAAAGGGAGTTACACACCCAAGATAAACCCTGCTCGTAGTTTGGCAGAGCAGTCAGGCTTATCCCAGAGGCACTGTGCAAAGGTTTGCGCAACACACACACACCAGTGACACACTAGGCACACCACAAAAGAGACTCCACACAAGGTTATATAAAAAATATCCTTTGTATTATACATAAAAACACATAAGACCACAATCACATAAATCACTTTGCCACTAGGCAATTGTCATATTAGCACATAGATCATAAATCACTTTGCCATAAGGCAATGGTCATAAACATAACAGTTAGTTCACTATATCCATATTTACCAGTTGCACATGTAAAAAGAAAGAATTTACCATGAGAAAAACTATTACTGGGAATATCCTCAGGCAGTTCTTGCACATAACATTCAGGGCAAGACAGTGAACCTATTTCTAGATTGCATTTATCATGAATTGCTTCTGCTACCGGGAACTGTGTTCTACCGGATTCCGCAAAGGCCGGCAAAATGGCATCAACCACAATGAGGTATGAACTGTGGGGAAGAAACTGCTCATATCCCCACCTGGGGTTAGTATGGCAGTGCTAACCGTTCCCCGAGCATGTCGCCCCGGTGAGCTGCCACTGCTCTGGTTGCTGGGCTGCTGCGGCTGTACCTTTCAAAGATGGGGCCGAGAGGAACCTCAGTTGAAGATTTCTCCCCACTCGGCTGACTGGCCTTGGTGCAAAAAAAGGGGACCGCTTTGGCCCGGTGCAGAGGCAGCAGGATGCTCCCTTGGTTGTTCCTTCATCTCCCCAGCTCACCTGAGTCCACGAGGCTCTGTCCGGCCATGGGCGAGGCTGGGAGCTGGAGGTCGGTGGTACTGCTGCAGAGGCCGCTTCTCCCTCTGCTTGCTTCGGGAGCCTAGGGCGGCCTGAACAGGCGCTGCCAGCTTCTGTGGAGATCTTCTGGCGTCGGTTGCCAGGCAAAGCTTTGCGGCCCTGCTGTGCTCTACCAGCGAGGGAGTGGCCGCATGTCAGTTTCCTGCGGTCAGAGACCTTACCTCAGGGCAAGGCGGGCAACACCTCGGTCGCTGCTGGTCTTAGTGGAAGGGGGAGGGAGGCACGAGGGCTCCAGCTTTCCACAGCGTGCAGAGGGTAAACGAAGGCTAAATAAGCACAAGAATTTGGCAGATTAAGGTAACAGCACCAGAACTTGGCAAATTAAATAAAAGCGCTGGAACGTGGCAAATCCAAGTGAATGCACAAGAAGGAAGACTTTGATGTCCCTGAGTCTTCTAAAACAGGATGCCAGCATACACAGTCCCTTGGAGATTTCTTCTCAAGCAGGAAACCACAGCAGGACAAAAAGAGTCAGTCCTTTTTCTCCACCACAGACAGAAGCAGCAACTGCAGGCCAACCCACCCCTCACACAGAAAAGGCAGTGCTTCTCACACAGTTCTTCCCCTCTTTTTCTTGGCAGGGTCCTCTTGTCTCTTGAAGTCATCTAAATTCTTGGGGTTTTAGGTCTCATGCTTATACCCCATTTGGTCATTTTTCTCTTTGTGGCAAGGGTCTCTGAACCCAGTCCAAACTAGTCCTGTCCTCCCTGGTGCAGCATGACCACAGGGGTTGGAGACAGGATTGTGCAAAGGAGACACAGCCTATTCAGGTGCAAGCAAAACTCCTCCCACTACTCAAAATGCAGACCAGGTCGATTACAGGAGAGGTGGAATGACGGATGAACCCCTTTACCAAAAGGTCATCTAAATATTCCCGTAAGAAACGAGTCTCGGGTTCAGACAGGGCGTATACACGGCTGCAAGGCAAGGAGGCACCAGGCACCAGGTCTATTCTACAGTCATAAGACCGATGCAGTGGTAACTGAGTGGCCTGTTGCTCAGAGAATACGTCTTGAAAATCTTCATATTGTTGTGGTAAAGAGATCTTCTGGGACTGTTCCTTGGGAGATGCAAGAACAGACGCACAATGCAATGGTATTCAAGGCAGTACACACCTCAACCCCCTTTGTGACTGTCCAGAGTGAATGCACATCCCCAGCTCCTATCACTCCAAAACCAGACGCTGAATACACAGCAGGCAGAGGCACACAGGATGGTTAAACAGGAAAGTACGCACTTTCTAAAAGTGGCACTTTCAAACACAGGATTTAAAAAACACCTTTACTAAAAGGTGAGTTAATATATTCTGAGTTTAGAGTGCCTAAACTCAATTTTTCTATCGTATCGCTATTGAAAGGTACACATGTAAAATTGTTACAGTGCAGCCCCAATGATAGCCTATGGGACAGACAGCCTTTCAACAGTGAAAAAACTAAATGCTCAGCATTTCATTATCAGGACATGCCACACACACCAGTACATGTCGTACCTTTCACATACACTGCACACTGCCCATGGAGGTACATTTGGCCTACCTTTGGGGTGCCTTACATGTAAGGAAACTGAAGGTTTGGGCCTCTTGCAGGGTCAGCATGGCAGTTTAAAACTGCGCGCGCAGACACTACAGTAGTAGGTCTGAGACACATTATCAGGGCTACTCCTTTGGTTGGCACAACCAGTACTGCAAGCCCACTAGTAGCTTTTGATTTACAGCCCCTGGCACACACCATGCACATTACTAGGGACTTACCAGTAAATCAAATATGCCAATCATGGATAACCAATCATATCACAATTTATACAGAGAGCATATGCACTTTAACACTGATCAGCAGTGGGAAAGTGCCCAGAATCCTATAGCCAACAAAAACAGGGTCAGAGAAATAGGAGGCAAAAGGCAAACGTTTGGGGATAAACCTGCAAAAAGGGCCAGGTCTAACACATCTACTTCTGGGTTTCTTTTTTAATGATTTTTATTTAGCAGGTTTCTGTAACGAAACACCTTTTTGATTGTCAAACAGTATTTCTTGCAAGAACTCAAAAAGGACAGAAAGACAAAACACATTTTTAGTTGTAAAGCTCAAAGCAGAACGTTATATACTTTATACACTTTTTGCACAGGATAGAGTACAGAGGGAGTGAATAGACATCAGAAAAAATACAAAATGAGAATTGTAAGAATTCGATCGATTCCACTTTGCCAGCAATATCAAGAAAAAGCCATCAATGTAACTACCTGAACAATTTTACAAGAGAATTGAAACAGCCTTAAACATCCAGCCGGATAAGGGCTGGGAGATGAGGGCCTGCCGGTAATCCTTAAACTTGATAGACAGAAGAACAAGATTAGCAGAGTAAGTATGACAAACATTTTCAAATTCTCCACCCCTGTCACACATGGAGTAAGTAATTCTAAGTAATTCTCTCTTAAGGATAAATGCTGCTTTCTCAGTTGAACTATTCCTATGTAATGGACTAAAATATTTATTTTTACCCCGAGGCCAGGGCTAGTTGCTGGCAACCAAATACAAAAGTTACATCGAAGAAGGGATCAAGTTATTAGTTAAGACCACCGGGCAACCCTGAAAAAGTACTTCATGGAGCAACGACAGCTCAATGACAAGAAGAGCCTTAATCCAGCTCAAAACCTTTGCTCATAGCTTCTGGGCAGGGGGTCAGACCATCGCATGTTGAAATTCCAGATTGGGAGCTATTCTTTAGCAGTCTCTGAGTCTGCCGTGGTCCCAGAAAATGTTCAGATGCAGTCTGCTGATACCAGAACACAGCAGCGGTGCTAGTTCACACAGTCACTGTGTGTTTAGTTGCACAGAGCAGCAGCCTGCAGACCTAGAGTTGCCACTTTTCTCAGGAAACAAATACCTGCTATTTGTTGATTTTTTTAGTTTCTACATAGGTCATGATCTCGTATTTGAAAACTATTTTTTGTAAAAACCTCTGGATTCTTTGCTATGTCAGTGCAATTCTTAATGTTTGTGCTTTCGCAATCTTTTGGGAATAGTTAAGCCAGCTTTAAACACTTTTAGAGGTTTTTTTCTTGTAAGTGCTGTTTTAAGTTTACATTTTGTAGTGGAAAAAATACCAGCTTTTGCTTAATTTCAACTTTTTTATTGCTAGTTATGATAGGAAAAAGCAGGTCAGTTGGGTAAAATACTGACATGGGGCAACCAATGAAAGAAGAATGCAAATTCCTCACTTAATGGACAAACAAGTACATTTATCTGGATATGTTGTGGCCAGGAGCAGTAGAAACTCATGCCAAGCACATTTGGAGACTAAAGCCTTGCTCATTAACATCCTTAAGTAATCCCTAAGCATTAACACTGACATCTGCATTGAGGTAGTAATGACTTAATTCTAAGTGGTTCATCTCATGAAAGCATGGGAATTGCTCACTATGCACTTGCACCCTTTATGGCAGATGTCCAGCTTATGAGGCATAAAACTAGTGTCGACCAATAGCAAGCTGCCATAATGGGAAATCAAAACAGGCATTGGCAGAGCCAATTGGTCTCGTATTGGCAACCAGCCTTTTGGCAAATCTTGTTTTGTTTTGTCATGGTTTTTGCAAAATGTCATTGTTTGGGAAGCTGCTGGGCCCTCATAGCTAAAAGCAAAAATGTTGTCTTGGTCGCAAAAAATCACGCATTTCCAAAGCACTCTCTGGCACTGATGAGAACTACTTTGTGTGTTGAGGTGCTATTCATGCAAGGGCAGAAAGCTGTAACTCTTAGTGTAGTCAGTCAATGGCTGAAGTTGGCTGACACGCTGCCCCTTGATTCATGCTGGAGTGGGTGGAAGAAAAATGTGAATGGCATAACCACAGACTAAATGACAAAGTCTCCCTGAAAACCCTTACAGGTAACCAAGTTATGCACATCATTTTGGAAAAATCAAAAGGTCTTAGCTAACACATACTTGAAACTAGACAATTGTTTTGGTATTGGCTGTCAGCCTCTTGCCTTTATGAAAGAAGACGAGAAAGAATGAAAGAAAGAAAAAGGAGGAAGGAAGGAAGGAAGGAAGAAAGAAAGAATGTAAGAAAGAAACAAAGGAAGAAACAAAGAAAGAAAGAAAAAAAAAGAAAGAAAGAACAAAAAGAAAGAACAGTGGAAAGAAAAAAAACGAGGAAGGCAAGAAAAAAAGAAAAAGGGAAGAAAGGAAGAAGGGAAGATGAAAGAACAAAGCAAAAGCAAGAAGGAGGAATGAAGGAATGAAGTGAAGAAAGAAAAAAGAAAGAAAGAAATAACGAATGAAAGAAAGCAAGAAAGAAAGAAAGAAAGAAAGAGCAGAAGGAATGACAGACATACAATTAGGGTTGCAAATATAGAGTGCCCTCATGAGCTTATCTTCAGAGTTCGTGTAAGCTGCTGGTATGGTGTGAAAAAGCAGCATTCAGATAAAGAAATAAAGGGCACTTTAAAAGGAATTTAAAATAACATTGGCAGGAGACAGGAACTGATAATACTGGAATATGCCCTCTGCTTTCATCCAGTAGTTCTACAAACAAAGGCAAGACTAATGTAATAATGAAGTTAAAATAAAAAAACATTGTCTCTGAAGGGAACAACCTTGTGTGTGGATTTGTTACTTGTGAGAGAGCAAAATGGATTCACTCAAACTAAAGTTAGACAGAGGCTGAAGTAGGCTGGCTCATTGCCCGATGCTGTATGCTGTAGTGGGTGGATGCAAAATGAGAGTGACACAAGAACAGACCAATGGATGAAGATAGGTGTCTGAAACCCCCTCTATGTAAATATATTATACATATTATTTTAGTAAAATCAAAAGGTCTTGGCTAACGCCAGGCCTAAAAATGTGGGCATTACCAATTTCATAACAGAAAAGCCAAGAAGCAGAGTTGTTTGATGAAGGTGTACTGAGTTTCCTACATTTTCTCTTATTGACTTTAAATATGTGATGCTTCCTCTGTGGGGTAGCCCACTGCACCTTCACTGTACATTATTGACTCTGGGTCTGTGTTTCTATTGAAGAAGTAGGGTCAGTCTCTGATATATTGACAAGTAGTTTATACTCAAAGCGTATACATGTGGAGTTAGGCGTAGTAAATCTACACTTACCTATAAATACTTGCAATATCTTGTCAATATTCTGGTACAATATTTATGTGGCATGATATTTAAGTTATTCTGGTATGATACATCTCCAGTGGCCACCTGGACCTAATATCTAAATGTTGGACCTTTTTTACTGATTCTCCAAAACGTCAACGTTATATTCAAAGTCTTGCTCATGCTTTTCCTCTTTCTGAATTTGGAGATTGTTTTGATATCCAAATAGTTAATTGTGGGTGTAAGATCTATCCAAAATGTCCTAAACTCCTGCATCAAAGTGGATATGGTGGTGATCAAGCAAAATGTTTCAAGCCCAGTTATGTTATGGACAATGTGATGGGCAACTTCGGATCCTGGGTACGGTCACAGTAAGGCAGGATTAATTAATCTTCTGCATGCTCCAAACTTGACATTTCGAATACATGTCTCTGGCTCTTCTGCACCGATTATAGCCATGTCACAAATGTCCTCTGGGATCTATCAGGGTGAGATACAAAGGGCTCCCAGAAAATGGGGAGTGGAATGCAGAACTTGTGGTGACAATGGGTGCTCGGGGGGCAGCAGAGAACACTTTTGGAGAAAGTGTCACATAGAAGAAGTAGAGTGGTTCTGGTGATCAGGTGAAATGGCATAGCAGTGCAGATGGATAGATGGGGTGTTGGGGGGTGGGGCAGGGGGAGGTCTGGGTTGACTGATCTCCCAGAACCCGTGTTAGTATTGCCAGCTGAATAAAGAGGGAAGATCCTTTAGGGCATCCGGAAAGTGGAGAGCATTAAGAGAAAGCAGTCCTTCTCTTCTGCTGTGAAGCCATTGCCCCATTAACATTTCTTAAGTACACCAGCCTCTGTGTTCAATCCACATCTGCTTTGTGCAAAACAATTATGAATCTTAGTTGGATTACTAACCATTCTGCTTTTTTGGCAATTTTTGTTCTTGGGGATCCACTATGGTGATATCCTAGTGGTCTGGGACCAGTATGAGGAATGTTCTGACTGTTTCTTTGGGGTGATTGCTCCTTACTGTGTTCCGATCACACTGCACTTCTTTTACTACGGTGAGACAAAGTTGTGATTTATGCAGTAGCGGTCCGTGGTAGGAGTGCTGGCCGGGCGGTGACGTGGGGTGGGGGATGGGCAGGGCGGGGGTAGTAAACCACGGATTACGGCCGAATACAGGTAAGTAAACATTTAAATAAATAAAACGAATTTCGTTGCGCGCACTGCATCGCATTTGGCGATGCAGCGCTTACAACGAAATTAGTTTTATTTATTTCAATGTTTACTTACCTGTATTCGGCCGTAATCCGTGGTTTACTATCCCCCACCCTGCCCCTCCCCCACCCCACGTCACCGCCCGGACGGCACTCCTACCACGGACCGCTACTGGATTTATGCACTTCAAGCTTACGAGTGTTCTAAGATCGTAGCTTCTTAATTGATACATTATGAATCATGTTAGTTGGAATTCTTACCAGGGACTCTATACGACTGAGTCCATGTACCCTGTGATTTAGGCAAGTATTCTATGTTTTGTTATGTTTAACTGAGCTCAATAAGAAAAAAGAAGCATGTTTTATAATCAGCAAGTGTCCATAGTGATGTGGGATCATGTCTGTTGAGATACTTCAATTTCCTATGAATGGAAAGAATTAAGATGTATTCTTAAATATCTGTTTCTTCCAGAGATGTTCTTAAAATGACCACCAGAAATACTGAAGTTCATGCTTTCGACAGATCAGATTGACCACAGTAAGTACCCCCTGTGCTCCAAAACCAACTTTACTGACTAACCAGAAGCACAAGCATAGTCTGTGGCCTTTAATTTCTCCCATACACCACATCAATAACAGAGACAAGTTTGAGTGGTTGTAGGAAGGTGGAATCTGACTATATGGTTGCCCCCACTTTTTTCCTGGTGTTTTGCTGGTTTATGACTTAGTTGGACTGGGACCCTGCTATTCAGGGCCCCAGTCTATCTGCTCTCTCTAAACGACATGGAGTGCACTCTAGGTGCACTAGTGATTGGATACTGTGGTGCCTTATGAGTCCCTAGTATATGGTACCTTAGGTGCCAAGGGCATAGGTACTTCACAGGCCTCCCAGGGGCTGCAGCAGGTGTTATGCCACCCCTGGGAAGCAGTCTAAATCTGACACCACAGGCCTGCTACTGCAGCCTGGGTGAGGTGGTGCTAGCACCCCTCCCTGAGATATAGGTTTCCTATATCTCTCCTGCACACACATATAAACCTATCAGTCACCCCTAAGGCAGGCCCTATCAATCCTGAGGGCAGGGTGCTTGGCTTCTATGTGAGGGGGTGCCTCTGCATGAGCAGGGCCCCTCTGCAGTTCTCAGAGTCCATTCTCTGGTGCTGTTTGTGGATGCGGTTAAACCATATACTATTTAAGTGCATTATATCCTCGCGGTAAATGCTAACTTTGGAATGGCTGCATCAAAACATGTCGTGTTTGGTGTCAAACATCTTGGAATACTACCCCCCGCCAATCTTGGCGGCGGGGGTAGCATTCCACCCTTCTAGAGGGAGAAGACATGTACCTGCTGTGGAAACGCGGTAGAATCCTAAAGAGCCCTGGCATCACAAAATGGATGCCACCAGTCACAGACACTGGGCTGCCCTCCTGCTGATGACCGAAACTCACAGTGGAGGAAGCCCAACAATAGGCATCCTGTCACAGGGAGGTGTAACCACCTCCCAGACAGGGTTTAGTGTATTGGGGCTGGGTGGGTGCACTCTTAGAGTGCTTTGAAGTCCTGCACTGGGGGAGCAGAAGGCTCCTCTGTGCATATGCCAGTTCAAACCAGCTCAGGGGCTACCTGCCCCTGCTCTGGCGCGAAACTGGACAAAGGGAAGTGGGTGTAGCCACCCCCTCCCTTGACCCTCCCATAGGTGGGGTCATAGAGCTAGTCCATCCCCTCTTTTTAGTATAAGAGGGGGAACCTTGCCATTGCAAAGCAGATAACCCCTGGACGACGCTCTACAGAAGAATCCTGGCCCTTCGACGTTCCACTACCTTTGGAAGACAGAAGAATCTCCCTTGGAGTCAAGGAGTGACTCCCCTGCTTGGCAGGCACCAAAAACGACAACGACGGTCGCAAACTACGCCGCTCCCGCCGGAGTCCGAGGTCCCTGCAGCCCAAGAAGTGGATTTCCTGACCTCTCCCAGGCCATCGTGAGTCCCCAGCGAAGCTGAGGCAAGTGGACCCCACGAGTAACGAGGAACCGCGACCCCTGGGTACCGTGCACTATTGTCGAGTGCAACCCCTTCACAACGTTCTACGAACTTGTGCTTTGGACCACGTGTGGTCCCGACCTCCAGCAGGAATCCCTCCGAAGATCAGAGGCCTACACCGTCCCGAGTGACCGTGGGCCCCTGTTGAGTGATTCCGCCCGAGGTGTCTTCGCGATCCCTTGCCCGCTGGCTTGTGGGTCCCCAGAAGACTTCTTAAAGAAACCGAAGGGCTCCCCTGGTTGCTCCAGGCCTGCCCTGACTTACCCTCGCTGGGTGAGTTCCACAGACCTTGCTGGTCTGCGCCATCGACTTTTCTTCATCTCCCCGAGACTTGCGGCTGCCAAGGCTTGTTGGCTCCGATCGAGTTGCCGACACCGCAGTCAGCTGCAGACGTCGAGGGACACACCGAATCCAGCTCCTGGTCGTCGTCGACGCCTCCTGGACCACGTGGCTGAAGAGTCAAGGCACCTGCAACCGACCTGAAGCGACCGACGACGGTGGGCATCCATCTTCCTTGCCCCGGGTCACTGCCAAGTGACTTTGAACACTGTCCCCTCTGCTTTCAGGTCATCCTTCTTCAGAATCCAGGCTTGGATTCCACCGGACACTTCTCCAGCTCCCGCAAGCAGCAAGTCTTCTTTGTTCGCCATTGAAAACGACGCCGCGACCCGACACCAAAGGACACCTGTGCACCCGGCTTCCCTGGGTGAGGTAACTCCAGCACTACGGTGCTCCTGTGGGTGTGGGCCCTAGAACTACTTACCCTGTAAGTGACTTGCTTGTAGGTTCTCCCGAAGTATCCTAAAACTCTTTATTTCCAACCGCGACTTGCCCCATTGAAGTTAACGGCGATTCGCGCCTGTGTATCCACACTGCACGCGTCCCCCGTGGGTCCTTTACTTACCTGCCTTGGGTGGTTTCGTGAGGCCCCAGCACTTCTGAAGGCCCTAGGCCTTGTCTCCCTGCAAGTCGTTGTGTCTAAGTCTCTTACTTAGTATATGGTCTGGTACGCCCCTAGGGCCCCAGCCATATTTTGTGCTTAACTTATTGTGAAACGTTGATTTGTGCATATGTTTGTCTTCTAATCTCATAAAGAGATTAGTAGAGAGTTATTTAGAAATAAATACATATATATTTGATATATATACCTGTGTGGTGTCTTTTCATTTGGTGATTCAAGAGATTATATGGTAAAACAAGCTGCTTTACATTCCTCCGAGACTTAGCCTGAAGGCTGCTCTCCACAGCTACCACTAGGATAGCTTTCTTTAAAAGGTTGTCTTAAACCTATCTACCATAAGAGTCGATTTGCCCTGGTGCAAGGTGTCCACTTTAATTAGTGAACAGCATATACCAGGCCAACTTCTCACATTGGTGGGCAGCGTGTGGGATTCCAGCTTGCCATTGTTTTACCAGAAAATCTCTATTTGAATTACTAACTGAAAACCATTATAGGTACTCAAGGTACATATAAAGTCAAGCTTAGTATCAATAAGTTCTACTGAACTTAGAGCTGTGTGCCAAGGGATAGCACACCCTTTCCACAGCTCAAGCTAGGATCAGTAGGCCACAAACTAGTGTAGGTAGTACAACACTGCACAACACTAGAATGTCCTTAAAGGGTGGACCCAGTGGATCCACTCAGCCTCAGTATAAGGACATGGCTTTCTCTGACTTGAGAGCCATGTGTGTTGACAGACACCTGAGACTAGGACAGAGTCCCTCAACACTACACCTGATAGATCTGCTGACAGCAGATGACCTTAGATTGGCTCTAGGAGCTAAGGGGTCTGAATCAGTGGGTGGGTCAATCATAGTATCTGGGTCAGATGAGGACAATCCGAATGACCAAGACTCTGTGGTTGAAGGGCCAGGCTTCAAGGAGCCTGAACAGGACAGAGGAGTTCTCCCTAAGAGAACTGGCAGAGTGGATGAGAGGCACAGATCCCCTTCCAGGGAATCTGAGCACTCTTATCACTCTGGCAGAGAATTTGTCCAAGAGAGGAGCTCATACTTTAACTTAAGAGAGACCTCCTCTGAGAGAAGGTGCAAACTGCTCCAGTATGAGGAAGCCAAAGTGGCCCTCAGAACCAAGGAGTTGGCACTGGATAGAGAAGCCCTGGAGATCCAGAGAGCTTCCAGAAGGGAGGGTTTAGAACCCCCTGGTGGCAGCAACAGTGTCCCTAGAGGCAGAGAATATGTCCCTGACCATAGGAACCTGAGCAAGGTTGTTCCTCCCTACCAGAGTGGGGATGATATCCACAAATGGATAACTGCTATGGAGAGGGCCTGTAGAGTACAGCAGGTCCCCCAAAAGCAGTGGGCAGCAATCTTGTGGCTCTCCTTTTCAGATAAAGGAAGAGACAAGCTCCTCACTGTTAGAGAGGAGGATGCTGATGATTATGAGGTCCTGAAGAGTGCACTGATAGATGGGTTTGGCTTAACCACTGAAGAGTACAGGTTGAAGTTCAGAGATACCCAGAAGGCACAGACTCAGGACTGGACAGACTTTGTAGATTGTGCATCCAAGGCTCTGGAGGGTTGGCTGGTTGGCAGTAGGGTTACTGATTTCAAAGGATTTTATAATCTAATGATGAGAGAACAGATCCTTAATAATTGTCAAAACCAGCTTTTACACCAGTACCTGGTGGACTCTGATCTGACCTCTCCCCAAGAATTGGGAAAGAAGGCAGACAAATGGGTCAGAACCAGGGTAAGGCCTAAGAATCAGGGTGGTGACCACAAGAAAGATTCTACCAAGTCCCAAGAGAAAGGTGGGGATAAATCCAAGGATAAGTCCACTACAGGGCCCCAAAATTCCTCTTCTGGGGGTGGGTCCCAAACTCCTTCCTCTCCTGAAAAGAAACCCTATTGCCATGTCTGTAAAAAGCCTGGGCACTGGAAATCTGATCCCAGTTGTCCCAGGAATGGCAATAAAGAAAATGTTCCTCCAACAACTACTACCACCCCTCCTGGTACTACCAGTAGTAATCCTCCAGTTGGGAGTAGTGCACCCAAAAAGTTAGGTGCTTTTGCAAGAGGAACAGAGGTGGGCCCTAGTTTAGACAGGACCCCCTCAACAGACTCCTCAGATTCTGATGGTGGTGTAGGATATGCCACCTTTACCATGGGTCCCATAGCATTGGGCAGGTACAGACTGGAGCCAATGATTAATGGTCAGAAAGCTGTGGCATTTAGGGACACAGGGGCTAGTGTCACCATGGTGGCAGGGAAACTAGTCCCCCCTCACCAGCTTTTACCTGAGTTTAAATACCAGGTGACCAACATTGATGGTGTCAGAACAGATCACCCCATGGCCATAGTCAATCTCAGCTGGGAGGGGGTCACAGGCCCAAAAAGAGTGGCAGTGTCCCCAACCCTACCTGTAGATTGCCTGATGGGCAATGATTTGGAAATTTCAGCCTGGGCTGAAGTTGAACACCAAACCCATCTTAGGATGTTGGGCGTCCCTGCAAAGGTTAGTGGGGCTGTGATGGCCACAGCCCCAGCCCAAGAATTTGGAGAGATGGAGCCTGAAAGAATGGCCCACTCTCCCCCGAAAGAGAGCACAAGGGTTGAAGAAAAGTCTTCTTCCCCCAGACAGTAGGTAAGGGTCAGCCTCCTCAGGGAACTGACCCTACCCCTAGTGAAGGAACTGCCACAGAGGTAGTCAGGCCTGGCCTGGCCACACCCCTGATGGCAGAGGACCCTTCCAAGGTGGTACCCAGTCTGGAGCAGGTAACCTGCCCCTCTCTACCCTGCCTCAGTCAGCCCAGGGCTGCAGAGGTCAGGGAGGTCAGTGGACCCCCCGGGCCCCCTGTCCAGAGGAAGCCCCCATCAGCAGATTAGGGGCACCCAGTCTAGTAGCCCTAGCCAGGTGAAAATTCCTCTACACACTGAGGGATCCCCCATACCTTTATGTAGGGACCTCCCCCAGAAGGACTCTGGTAGGCAAGGGCAAACCTGGGACCAGAAGGTTCCAAACCTGCCATGTCCCTCCAGTGTTCCATCCAAAGGGACCCAACCCCCAGCTGTAGGCAGCCAAAGGTTGACCCTTAGAGCAAAGTGCAACTCAGTCATGGAAAGACAGGCATACATGGTGACCAGTGATCTGAGGAAGCTGAGGCCAACATTCCTAGGGCCTCACTTCCCTACTCAGACACCTCACCGGCCTTGTACTTTACCTAAGCACACCAGAGGTAGTGATTCCCCATGGTGGAGACCCTCTCATACCCTTAGGGCGAGGGATTGCTTAGTGGACCATAACATAGGGGGCAACCATGCTAGTGCAGGTGCTTCCTTATATGGCCACTTAGTCAATATAGGCTCAACTGGTCAAGGTTAGCCTTATCTCCTTTCGTTTGGGGGGGTTATGTAGGAAGGTGGAATCTGACTATATGGTTGCCCCCACTTTTTTCCTGGTGTTTTGCTGGTTTATGACTTAGTTGGACTGGGACCCTGCTATTCAGGGCCCCAGTCTATCTGCTCTCTCTAAACGACATGGAGTGCACTCTAGGTGCACTAGTGATTGGATACTGTGGTGCCTTATGAGTCCCTAGTATATGGTACCTTAGGTGCCAAGGGCATAGGTACTTCACAGGCCTCCCAGGGGCTGCAGCAGGTGTTATGCCACCCCTGGGAAGCAGTCTAAATCTGACACCACAGGCCTGCTACTGCAGCCTGGGTGAGGTGGTGCTAGCACCCCTCCCTGAGATATAGGTTTCCTATATCTCTCCTGCACACACATATAAACCTATCAGTCACCCCTAAGGCAGGCCCTATCAATCCTGAGGGCAGGGTGCTTGGCTTCTATGTGAGGGGGTGCCTCTGCATGAGCAGGGCCCCTCTGCAGTTCTCAGAGTCCATTCTCTGGTGCTGTTTGTGGATGCGGTTAAACCATATACTATTTAAGTGCATTATATCCTCGCGGTAAATGCTAACTTTGGAATGGCTGCATCAAAACATGTCGTGTTTGGTGTCAAACATCTTGGAATACTACCCCCCGCCAATCTTGGCGGCGGGGGTAGCATTCCACCCTTCTAGAGGGAGAAGACATGTACCTGCTGTGGAAACGCGGTAGAATCCTAAAGAGCCCTGGCATCACAAAATGGATGCCACCAGTCACAGACACTGGGCTGCCCTCCTGCTGATGACCGAAACTCACAGTGGAGGAAGCCCAACAATAGGCATCCTGTCACAGGGAGGTGTAACCACCTCCCAGACAGGGTTTAGTGTATTGGGGCTGGGTGGGTGCACTCTTAGAGTGCTTTGAAGTCCTGCACTGGGGGAGCAGAAGGCTCCTCTGTGCATATGCCAGTTCAAACCAGCTCAGGGGCTACCTGCCCCTGCTCTGGCGCGAAACTGGACAAAGGGAAGTGGGTGTAGCCACCCCCTCCCTTGACCCTCCCATAGGTGGGGTCATAGAGCTAGTCCATCCCCTCTTTTTAGTATAAGAGGGGGAACCTTGCCATTGCAAAGCAGATAACCCCTGGACGACGCTCTACAGAAGAATCCTGGCCCTTCGACGTTCCACTACCTTTGGAAGACAGAAGAATCTCCCTTGGAGTCAAGGAGTGACTCCCCTGCTTGGCAGGCACCAAAAACGACAACGACGGTCGCAAACTACGCCGCTCCCGCCGGAGTCCGAGGTCCCTGCAGCCCAAGAAGTGGATTTCCTGACCTCTCCCAGGCCATCGTGAGTCCCCAGCGAAGCTGAGGCAAGTGGACCCCACGAGTAACGAGGAACCGCGACCCCTGGGTACCGTGCACTATTGTCGAGTGCAACCCCTTCACAACGTTCTACGAACTTGTGCTTTGGACCACGTGTGGTCCCGACCTCCAGCAGGAATCCCTCCGAAGATCAGAGGCCTACACCGTCCCGAGTGACCGTGGGCCCCTGTTGAGTGATTCCGCCCGAGGTGTCTTCGCGATCCCTTGCCCGCTGGCTTGTGGGTCCCCAGAAGACTTCTTAAAGAAACCGAAGGGCTCCCCTGGTTGCTCCAGGCCTGCCCTGACTTACCCTCGCTGGGTGAGTTCCACAGACCTTGCTGGTCTGCGCCATCGACTTTTCTTCATCTCCCCGAGACTTGCGGCTGCCAAGGCTTGTTGGCTCCGATCGAGTTGCCGACACCGCAGTCAGCTGCAGACGTCGAGGGACACACCGAATCCAGCTCCTGGTCGTCGTCGACGCCTCCTGGACCACGTGGCTGAAGAGTCAAGGCACCTGCAACCGACCTGAAGCGACCGACGACGGTGGGCATCCATCTTCCTTGCCCCGGGTCACTGCCAAGTGACTTTGAACACTGTCCCCTCTGCTTTCAGGTCATCCTTCTTCAGAATCCAGGCTTGGATTCCACCGGACACTTCTCCAGCTCCCGCAAGCAGCAAGTCTTCTTTGTTCGCCATTGAAAACGACGCCGCGACCCGACACCAAAGGACACCTGTGCACCCGGCTTCCCTGGGTGAGGTAACTCCAGCACTACGGTGCTCCTGTGGGTGTGGGCCCTAGAACTACTTACCCTGTAAGTGACTTGCTTGTAGGTTCTCCCGAAGTATCCTAAAACTCTTTATTTCCAACCGCGACTTGCCCCATTGAAGTTAACGGCGATTCGCGCCTGTGTATCCACACTGCACGCGTCCCCCGTGGGTCCTTTACTTACCTGCCTTGGGTGGTTTCGTGAGGCCCCAGCACTTCTGAAGGCCCTAGGCCTTGTCTCCCTGCAAGTCGTTGTGTCTAAGTCTCTTACTTAGTATATGGTCTGGTACGCCCCTAGGGCCCCAGCCATATTTTGTGCTTAACTTATTGTGAAACGTTGATTTGTGCATATGTTTGTCTTCTAATCTCATAAAGAGATTAGTAGAGAGTTATTTAGAAATAAATACATATATATTTGATATATATACCTGTGTGGTGTCTTTTCATTTGGTGATTCAAGAGATTATATGGTAAAACAAGCTGCTTTACATTCCTCCGAGACTTAGCCTGAAGGCTGCTCTCCACAGCTACCACTAGGATAGCTTTCTTTAAAAGGTTGTCTTAAACCTATCTACCATAAGAGTCGATTTGCCCTGGTGCAAGGTGTCCACTTTAATTAGTGAACAGCATATACCAGGCCAACTTCTCACAGTGGTGTTGCACAAGAGCTCTTCTTTCACCATATGGTGCAAAGGATTGAGGTTGGCCAGCTTGCACTATGAATAAAGCTTGAATGTTTCCCTTCAAAATGGACCGAGTCTGAGGCTTGCAAAATAGTTGCAAACACCTCTGCAAACCGAAGAATGGCAGCCTCTTCAAAACTGACAGGGCATATGGAGGCTGAGTCGTGCACATACATGCACTGTTCAGTACCAGTATACCACATAATTTCTCACAGCATGGGATAGCCCAAAGCTTGTGGTTAACAATAGATGAAACGTGAAAACATGCACCGACAAAGCATACAATCAAAATGTTAATCATAGTTGGATCTGATGTCATGCTGGCCCTGCATATAAACGTCATTTAGTAACGGTGTGCTAATGGATGCTACCATAATGGAGACAGTGCACATAGGCACCCTTTCACAAATGCAATAGTACCCATTTGGATTTTTTAGAGTCAAACTCAGGGCCAACTCACGAAGTCAGGCAGCTGCCACCACAGTACATGTTACTGGCTGTATTGCTTTGCTCTTGTACATAAAGGGCAGAACAGTATTTAATGTGTTGAAATGTATTTCAGTCAGTAAAGGTATAGATGATGCAATATGTACCTCAGTGCTTTAAATGGGCCGGTACTCACCGGTACTAAGTACCGGCACTTCTAAATTTTCTGCCTTTGAGTACCGGAACTTTTTCTCGTCCCAAAGAGAGTACCGGTACTCATGGGGCAGCAAGCCAACTTAGTGCAATTTGGCATGCTAAGAAAGAAGCGTGACACAGCTGAGGAGTCGGTCCCTTTTCGTGAAGCACTCGAGTGCTAATCTCCCTTTACAATCTACTAATTGACAACGCCCATATGTATTCAATCAGAGCAGGCAGGGAGTTTGGGAGGGGCCCGCTTCACACTGTGATTATTGACACAGTGTCCACTCAGGCTCTGTGGAGACAATAGCACTGTAGGTGTGGGAGAAGGGCCTGCTAAAAGGCACTTCTCGTGACTCGGGAAACCTAAGAGAAGGCTTCCTGCTGGCGAGTAGGGCAGCACTTGATTGGAGCCAGATCGAGGAGAAAGGTGGTGATGATGACGCTGTAGCACAGCAGTGGGGGTGCAGTCGGGGAAACAAGGTGTAGTAATGTGGACAACAGAATATGCGTTTCTAAAACACATGAGCTAAATACCCTGTCTGCGTGAACAAGTGCTTCTATGTCCCTGTGCATGTATTTGTATGACTGAGTGTTGTCTGCAGTGTGCATATCTGCACACCATTTAAACCTCAATTAAATTAAATGTGTAATGTGTGCCTCTGGCCCCGTCCCTTAGTACTGCCCGTAGCCCCGCCCCCATAGCCCTGCCCCCCTAACCCCGCCCCCTAATCCACATCTCAGGTGAGTACCTGCACTTATTTCTTTCCATTTAAAGCACTGATGTACCTGTCACTTAGAGTATTAACTTCTATAGATGATGTACTACACAATGTAATGTTTTCAGTACAGTTGTATACCATGTGTTTTATATTTACCCTGCATTCTTCTGCTGTCCCTCCTCACGAGGCAGTGCTTTTCACAGACGTTTTATTGTTTTTATTTATTATCATGTCTTCTGAAACACCGTCTTCCAATGCAGGAGTTTTAAATGAACGTATTCATCTTTCATTGGGAGAAACCAGACTTGATTTAGCTTCCAGCAAGTTGGGAAACCTGTTAGATCCCTGGCAGGCATGGCTCATGCATGTGGTTGTTGATATGTTAGCTCCTTGTCTGCGTGATCTGATGATTCACTTATTCCACTGTTCAATAATAATTGTTGTTTGGATGAAAGCATGTACAGTGCCTTTAGTAAAGAAACCATCAGCTGATTCTGGGATTCTTTGCAACTTCCGATCTATTTCACTAATTTCCTTTGGAGCTGTAGCAACAGACAAACAAATTACTTAGCAACCCTCAGGGGCAGATTTATTAACATTTGACGCAACTTAGCCAGACAACTTGCAGCACTGCGTCAAATGTAGAGGGCAGGAATGCGACATAGCCTAAGATATGATAAGAAATGGTGTATTCTTGCTCTCTCACTACGCTGGTGCACTATTCACTACTATGGCCAATGCAGACACCCTTGGGCTATGGTGCAAGGGTGCCTGCATTGCACGCAGGATTGTTTTTGTGCAGGAAGGGACACCTTCCTGCACAAAAACTATCCTTAGAGGCTTTTTTTCTTTCACACTTAGAAAGAGAAAACAACCAGGAGAAATAAAGATATTTCTCCTCATTGCACCTCTACCAGGAAGGCATACAAATCTGAATCATTCCCAGGTTTACTACTTTTAGTAAATCGGGGAATGTGGCAAAAAGCATGGATGGATGCATCGTAAACCCACTCTGCACTCATGTAACGCCTCCCCAGTGCAAAGTAATGCAAGGCAGCAACTTTCGCTGCCTTGCGTTACTCTGGATTTACCAAACTACGCAGGATCACGCAAGTGGCTTTGCGTGGCTTCTTAAATCTGTTTTAAGGATGGCGTTGCCCTTGCGTCACCTTGCATGACACAAGGGCAACGCAGTCCTTTCGTAAATCTGGCCCTCGGTCTTTATTAATTCCAATAACACTTTGCACGCTTCCCAAGAAGGTTTAAGGGGCATCTGTAAAATAAAAGTAGCTCTTCTGTCTTTAATCCACTGCTCAACTAACTTAGTGATATTACCAATCGGTCTTATTTTGCATGAGCTCTGCACAGCTTTTGATACTGTACATCCTGAAACTGTGATGTTTTGGGTGCACGAGACCACTATCTCTCTAAGACTATCATCTTTTATACTGGTCACACTTTTCAATCTCTATGTCTTTTCTCAGGCTTTGTTAGTAAGATAATTTGATCTCTTTTTCATGTGATAGGTAAATCACAATATTAGAAGAAGAAGGTTATGCTGTTCCTCAAGAGTGTACGAACAAGGGAAATTGACACCACCCTGAACGTTTAGGTTCAGAGTTGGGAGTCCATTTATTGGATTGTAATGCCCTAACACACCCAATCGGGTGTCATGCTTCATCATCTGGGCTGCTCCTCGTCGGGTCGGCGGTGCAATACCCAACGGGCTCCCTGTAGTAGGAGCACTTTGGCGGAGATCTTTTTCCAATAGCCGTATGGTGAAGTGGGGGTGAGGGGCCAGAACTGTGTAGATGTATGTGTGTGATTTAAAATAAGGTTCGGAGTATCCATGAAGACAATTTTTAATCAGTGGGTCGCCTACCCTAGTTAAAAATATGAACAATGCGGTGCTTGGCTAAGTATTATGTCTTAGGTCTAAGCGTCGCTATTGGTGCAAATGAGGTCCCTCCTTTGTATATAGGTAAATCAGGTAAATCATAATCAAATCATTTTAGATTGGACAGCAATTCATCATTAGCTCAAGCCACGTTCCAAACTTGTATGTTTACTGTTGTGGACTGATTGAATAAGAATTGTTAAACGCTCAAGTCAGAAAAAGGTTTAGGGATTGATTGAAGTGGCCTTTCATCCACCTGGTCATCTAAATGGTGGCCTACTAACCTTGTCTCTCCCCAACTTGTTAATATAGTCCACAATTTAAGATTTTTCATTTTTCACTACTAGTTCCCCCGTATTCCCCCCAAATCATATAGCATTTTGAACATGCTGCTACTTTTTAAAAGACGCTGCTAAAGTTCCTTCCTTAAGTGCCCGCTAAGGCAAGCTTCACAGTGATCCGGGCTCTTTTGGGCTGCTGCTTAGATTATTGTGGTTCATTGTACTTAAACCAATGAATCGATAAGAACCCCCATGCTCCGGTGTTGCAAAAACAATAACTAACCTACTTCTTTGCTTACCATGTATAGCTTCCATCTAAGGATACTTCGAAAATCTGCACTAACTGTTAGTGGTACAGCTCTTTTTTAAGAGTTTGTGTCTGTCACAAACCTCTTAATGACAAAGGTCCTCTATTCCTTCAGAAGGCCCTTTCTTTTTGCCATTCCTCACAGAATCTTCACTCAGCTTCAGTATAACTGCTGGTTTAACCCAAATTCCATAGAGTCTTTTATGGGGGCAACTCCTTTTTCATCTAGTGGCCAAATAGTGAGTGGTGTTCTCTTCCTTTGTTCATCTGAGAAAATTCTAACCTTTTGGATGCTACAAAAAAACTTGGCCCTTCATACTGTAAATCAACCTTAGGGCCACTGCCTATCTCTTCTTCCTACAGGATACTTGGATGGGTATTTATGCACTTCATAAATGTTAAACCTTCACATTTCAAGATACAAACAGTGATATAAACATATATAATAAAATGCAGCAAGGCTAGTGAATACATTTGAATGAGAAGGAAGCAATATCATCTCCCCCGTTGTTTTAGCAAAGTGCAAGCAAACAATGATATCCTGTGTTTCCTATTGTAGCAACTCTTACAAATATAATAATTTATACATGGAATGTGCAACACGTTCCTGACGTAAGAATCCCTCTTGTTCCTTCACAGGATAATCTCAAGTATAATGTGACAATCCTGCAGTCTCTACAAAAGTTCAAGATAAATGTTCAGAATAGCTTAGAGTTTGGTTTTACAACACAACTCCAGAACACCTCTCTGTATTCCCAAAGTCCTCCAAACAGCTCCAAAGAAAGCAACTGTTCCTTGGAAGGAAATCCTAGATTCATATAGCAAGGTCCGGGCTGCAGCAACATAGTATCATGTTAGTCCAGCAAAGATATTATGAACATATGGGAAGGTATATTACCAGGTATCCAAGATGGCTGTGTCTCCACAGTACGTGAGGTATCATGGGTTGGGGGCCAATGTAGCTTTTTGTGGTGTCACTGTTGTGTAGTGCCTTCCCTCACACACAAAGCCTCACTCCAGACAGTTCTGACATACTGATGGATCAGCAAGCATTTCCTTACTTTATTTGGAGTCAGCTGGAGCCCCCTTTTTCCAATGAGTCATACTTGGTAAGCCATCCATTCTGCCATGCTTACTGACAAGCAGTAACAGAAAGAGAGCTATAGAGGAAACTTTACCCAGACATCGTAAATTGTTTCAGGACAAAAATAGAAACGTTTAAAGATTTTCAGCTAGTACTCAAGTTAAAAATAGGGACCTTAACGTATAACTGCAAGTTAAGATTGGTGCTGCTAAGTATTAGAACATTTCTTTGCAAGGTCATTGAGGATATGAGCTGAGAGGACGTAATTGACTCAATAGTGTTTTCACTATGGTTGTCCCCAGTTAGCATCACTAGCAAAAGTAAGAATAATGAATTCCATTTGTGACACAGCTATATGGGTTAGTGGCCTGCTCCTGCCCAAAATCAATGATATTTTGGCCATGATAGGGAATTCCAACATTTTCACGAACTAGACTTGAGATCAGCAAATTAACAAGCAGTACAAACCGAAGAGTCACAAAACTCCACAGCCTTCATAACTCTGGATGGTGTTTACCAATTCAAGAGAGTGCCATTTGAGCTTGCACCATCAGTGGACTTACGAAACTTCAAATGGAAGGAAAAGGTCAGCATCTCGAGGGGGCAGAGCATTCCAATGTGATGTTGCCCCAAAATAAAGGGCAACCTTACTGTACTCTTTTGATCTTTTGGATGCAACACAAAAAGCCTTCTTGAGAACAAATTGGTTGTTTTGGGAAATGATGTTAAAAAGATATACTATAGCAGAGAGGCTGATGTTGTGAAGATCTTTCAAGCAGAGGCACAGACTTGTAAACACAGATCAGTGAATAGGGAGCTAATATGGTGAACTTAAAAAGGTAAAAGAGCAAGATTTACAACCATGTGACTGTAGTGTCTTACAAGCTTTCATGACGGAACCCCTTTTTGTTCCTCCTGGACTCCATAGAACAGTGAAGTAGGTGTTAGAGGGGAATAAAATGAACACTTGGTTAGAATTTTGGATCTGCAGTTACGAGCAGAAGAACAAAGGCGTGTAATGTTAAGCTCCGTATGTAGCATAGTCATTGGCGGATACCCAGGCTGGGGTGGATGCTACAACTGGTGATAAGATATGGGATAAGTAACTCGAAGAATGACCGTGCTCTCCCTGAGAGTTTGCCCTGGTCCTGGCAGACTCCTGGTGCATGCCACATGTGCTGCTGTCAAAGTACAGAATCAATACTTCATTCAAGTGAAGTCAAAGTGCAGCTACAGCCGCTATGAAGCGATAATATTGGCGATATATAGACTGCTTGGCAAGAAACATTTGATGATTTCATTGATGCACTTGAAAAGACTAATAACAAAAAGATTATCAAGTATCTCAAAAATCTTGCTGGTCATGGTGTGAAAGAAGTCATAAAGAAAATGCAGCGAACTGATGAGGAAATCACATAACGTCAGATTAAAGAAACGTTGAATCTCACATTTAATCCAGTACCAAATGTTGTTTACGAAAGATATATTTTCAGTCACGAACGACAAAGCATTGGTGAAACCATTGATGACTTTGTGGAGAGACTTGATACCCTTATCAGACAATGTAAGTTGCATGAATTCACTGAACAAGAAGCCATGCGTCTTAGAATTATAGATGGATGCTTGTCAGATACATTCAGACGATGAATGCTGAGAGAAACTCTTAGTTAGGAGCAAGTATTGATGGCTGCCAGAGTGGAAGAGCGTGCTGAAAGACAAGTCACTGACATGGAGGCCAGAGGCGCTCCGAGTGAGTTAGACATAAGCGTAAAAAGTAAGCCAAAGCAAAAGACAGAAGGACTCAAATGGATGTCTACACTTCAAAAGAAGTTATGTTTTAGATGAGGTTTTTTTTCACATGAAGGTAAATGTCCTACCATTGGGCAGATATTTAAAAGCTGTGAACCTGTCGTAAACTTACAGTCATAAGCAAAAGCCCTGCTGGGGGCCATTGTCCTATGCTTACAGGTGACCTATCTGGGTGGGTCTGAGCCTTTTATCATCACTTTTAGGATATTTTTAACTTCACGGCTGTTTAAATGTGATCACTTGCACATAAGGGATTTAAGGCAGTGTACCTATTGCAAGGCTATGTTATGACCTTATGCAAAGATTGCACATTTTTTTGGTGTCTTATCTATAGGGATGCACACACCTTCTTTGACTTCTCTCTCACACATGGGAGACAAGCTAATAAGGTTTCTTTCTACTTTTTACTTTTTAGATTGTTGGTCTCTTTTACTTTTTAGATTGTTGGTCGCTTCTATTTTGAATAAACCCTTTACGCCTATTTAAAGTAAAGAAATTAATTATGAGTGAATATATATTGGGCAGTCCATATGAACATTTTTATGTTCATTTACCTACAGATACACCCGCCCACTCACCTAAAAGTAGTCAAATGTGTGGCCCTGATGAAGGTGGAAGATAATTGCTATTGCCACCAAAACATGCATTGACTTGAATGTCCAGAACTCCTAAACAACAACACCAGTGAGGATTATCTTTGAAGTTTTCTCTCCGCTATTTTCATCGGTGTATGTTTGTTAGGTTGGGTAGTTCCAAGTGTGAGATGCAAATGTGTGAGCGTGTTGTGGTATGTGAGGTCAGAATGATTGCTGTGTGGTTGATCTCATAGAGAGTGTACCATGTGTATTTAAAGTCCTTACTGTTATTGGTATTTCTTTATATGTATAGCTTGTGGATTTGTCTCAGCATGATAAATAAAAATATGCAATGCATTTCAATGCAGATTATTTATGTATCAGCATGGATGAACATTATGTGCTTTTTTCAACTTGTTTTTAACTTTGTATAATCATCTTTTTTCTTTTTTATTACAATATGACATGAAACTTTCTCTCTCTTCTATTTAAAAAAAGATTATAAATAAATAAAAAATAATAAAATGACTGTATTCATGTTCCTGTCTTAAAATTCTCATGATGGACAGCCCTTAGGAGCTTTTGATAGCCCCCTCACCCCCAAGAAAAAAGCACTAATATAGGTCAGGCTGGAGCATCTTTCAGTGATTTGTTTCTTCTTTCCCCCGGCTAATGGACCTACAAAGTATTTTTAGGGGGTACCTCTTGCATGTAATAACAAGACTAACACAAGCACATATTCCCACAGCCCCGTGGGTATGATGGTCCCGCTGAGGGTACGGTAGGGATATTATCCATCTGGTGTTGTGGTGATTGCTCCTTACATCGAGGCAGAGGACCATGTCTTAGCTGCGGGATCAACTGAAAAAATAACCGATCGATATCTGTCGATAGATTAGATCGATATAACAGGTAAGTATAGAGACAAGCCCATGAGGAGCGGAACCGTATTGTTTGTGAAATCAATACTCACATCGTCCTGCTCAGATTCGCATTCAAGACCTACTCTCTCTCTCCATCTGTAGGTAATCCAATTTCTTTTGTTGCCATATCCAATTATATTTATAAAAAGGTCTAGAAGGATGATACATCTCCTTTGCATGTGGAATTGTTTTTATTAGGCCTGGGACTAAAAAACTCTGCAGCGCTACGCAGAGTTCCGCAAGCAGCGGAGTGCGTTTGGTCGCGCTGATTTTTAGCGCTGGCTGTTTGTCCCACGCTGGAAAATCAGCACAAATGGCACCATGTGCAGCACAAGAGGGTGCTGCTTTTTTCTGACGCTCGAGTAGATGTTCTACTTGAGTGGTAGCTTCCTCAATGCGAACTTAGGGTTTCTCAACGCGAGAGGTAGCAGCCATCCGCAATCGCCCGCGTTGAGAAATTTCGCCGGGAGGTGGTCTGGAGTAAGATTTTCCTCGCTCGCATTGGCGCGCGCGAGCGAGGAAAGAACTCCGCCCCGCTACACGGAGCAGAGGGTTTCAGAACGCCGTGCACTACACGGAATGGGAAAACTCAGAGAGCAGAGCGGGATTTCACGCCCACGCCTAGTTTTGATGCTTTTTAGTATGGACTCTTCTGCTGCTCTATAATTTTTTCTATTTCATCATTTTTATTTTCTTCCTTCATTTAAAAAGCATTCTATTTATTTATCTACTTTTTGTCTTTTGTAGTGTGTCAGAGCTGGCTGTGGGACACGGGTGTGTTTTTCTTGCACCACCCATAGAAGCTAATTTTGACGTTTGTAACCTCAGATCCTTGTCTAATGAGATCGAAGAAAAGCCTTTGCAGATTAAAACGAGCCTGGCACAAACATTTTGCGTCTCATAAGTATGCAAATGCAATCCAGAAGTTTACTGTGCAGGGAGGCTATGAAAATCCGGCTATTTCCTTACTAAAAACACGCTTCAAGAACAACAGCATCATGATGGGTCTGGGTGAAAGTACCGTATACAATTAGACAAATACCAATACAATGTGCACAAATAAGCTTGCAATACTCACCATTAACTTAAGGTCCTAACAGAAGGTTACTCAAATAAGCTTGCAATACTCACCATTAACTTAAGGTCCTAACAGAAGGTGACATCACTCACAATAAAGCTTGTCAGAAATCTGTTTTATTGTGCATGTCTTTGTGACACCTCTGTCAATCAAAGACAGAGCTCTTAAGCTAATCCCATTTCCTATCAGATCTGGTCCACCAGATACCCCACATCACCATTTTGGCAAGCTCAGCTTCTCCAGTGGCATCTCAGAAATGTGTATCAAGGAAATGTTCAGCAAGGAACTGTGCAGCTACCCTGTGCTTCAGGAGACAACAATTCCTGTAGCAATACTACTCTGTAAACTCTACTAGGATCTGGATAATCCTGCCTCTTGTCCTGCTCCAGATGAGGTAACCCATAGTATTCAGAAAAGAAACAGAAATCATTCTTATGAGGAGATTCCTCACTGAAATAACTAACCCAAGTCCACCAAGTTCAGTGACTCTCAGATCTCCCGCAGAAGGTAAGAACCCAACACTCCCCTCACATCAGAGGGCTTAGGCTTACAACCAGCATAAAGTGAATGTGTTGGGATGTCTGCCCCTGTTGCACTGCTGAGCACTTTCATGATCACCCCTGGCATATAGGCTGTTCCCCCCACCCCCACAGTAGGCCCTGCCTGTGAAATCCTGCCCTGAGCTGCCACTTTGTACTAACCTACTATATTTTCTTCATAGATGTCATATTTGACAGACTGTGTATTTGGAGAATTCACTGCACTGGAAAAAAACTTTGTATGCCTGTGCTTCTCCCCACTGCCTTCAACATGTGCTGGTGGTATACTCCCATGTTCACCTCTCTCTTTATAGTGTTGTGAATATGGCTAGGGTCAATATTCATATCTGAAAAACATGTCTGTATTAAATGTTCTCATTCCTCATACCTGTTTGCACTGTCATTTTAGTCTATGTAAAGCTGATCTGTGTTGACAGGAATGTGTAAAGCTCATGGACTAATGATACTGTACTGTCCCAGGTATCTACTATGGGTTGCAAGGGAATTCTCAGGCAAGTCTACTTCCTCTTCACAATGGCGACTGCTGAATATCTGTGATGTACTCAAGGTGCATGTCCACACACTACTACATCTTTGGTGTCATCCTCTATAGTGCTCAGACACTGGGAGGTGTCAGTTCAACCATATGAGTGAAAAAGTAAAATAATAATGCTGCTGCCCATGTCATGGGCCCTTAACATTTCAGTGAACAGAATAGCCATCGGAAACCAGTTCTTGAATTCTAAGTTAGGTCATTTGAATTTTTATACTTAAGAAACATTTGGTGCAAAACATCTGTATCCTATACTTCCTGCTCCTCAGAAGGATCATCTCCTACTTTATATTTTTAACTTCAAACACCAGAGGCATATCTATTATTCCAACCTCTAGTTCCAGTAATATATGACTTGAAATACTCAAGGAAGACCTCTATTCTTTAGTATAAGTATTTGCAAAGGTAGGAATTCTCATCCACAAAATCCTAGCACAATATCTTCTCTATATTATAGCCTGTTGAAAATGGCTGTACAAAGCCTACAGGCCTCAAATCTTGAGACTCATATCATCATAACCCAGAGACATCCATCTTGGGTAAGAGACCAGCCACCCACAGGAGTTCTCTATTAAACAGATTTTAAATTCTTATAAGTCCTGAAAGAATCCCAGCAAAGTTCATGCTTACCATTCAGTGAATTGTTGCTAAGAAATCAACACTGTTTTTAAGGGCCCAGTCTCTGAATTCATCATGAGACAACATGACAGCTCAGGAACACAATGCATATGCACAGACAGTGTCATTCCCCATCTTCAACTTTAGCAGTATCATTTTCAAAGTCATCACGACCAGATCCCTCCAATCTAGATGACAAGTTCCCAACCTCTGGTGGCTCTCAATGCACCCAAAACCACACTTCATCAAAGAAGTCCAAAAAAAGAAGAAAAAAAACGTAGTAGGTCTTTTCCGCGTAAGCGCTCAGTATCTGGAACATCATATCCATCAGACTACACTCAACATTACACCAATTTAGAAAAGACGCATCTCTACTTCACAATGAAGAAACAGTCCATTTCCACCCTCAGAACCAAACTATCCGTTTAATCACTCATTAACTGTATTGTTATCTTTGACCCTCTGTAGTACTTTACTGCGTTTTGACTAGGTTTGACCTACACATATAATACATAGATAAACCAGGATAAAGTTTTCTTTTCACCAGTTTGGTCATTAAGGAGTTACCAAGATATGCTAGGGACACAACGAAATGATAGATCACAATGGTCATTTGTCCAGTCACAGCCTCCAAATGACCAAATAGAGATTCCTGTATGACCTCAAATGATCGGAATGACCAGTTGATCCTCAGGTATGACTTCAGTTGCCCCGTGCGTCTTCCTCAATGGTCTCAACTGATGAATGCAGTACCACTGAAGCTTTGGGTACCTGTTGCTGCTTTCACTATGGCAACAAAGAACTATGAAGTCCCACCACGGCTTCAAAATTTCAGCACAGTTTCCCATCAGCAAATAGGGTCTCAAAATCCAAGTGCACACAAGTACTAACTATGAGTCTTTGGGGCCCAACCATGGTCTACACCTTCCTCCCCCTATTTGACTCAGAGGGAACAGAAGCAAAAGGCAAGCAAGGTTGACAAGAAGGCCCAGGTTGTGGAGTAGTGGCAGGGCCCAGGGTGGTCAGTGCTTGAGGTGGTGTTCAGTGCCATAATGGTGTATTTTTTAATTAAGCGCACCAGTTTGTTTTTTAAGCTTCTTTTTAAGTGTTTTTAGCCATCAGCCTTTCACGATAGAGATCAAACTGTTAATGCATTTCTTAGAGGAAGCTGTCACACAGAGAATGAGAGGCCCAAAGGAAAAAAGAGCTAAAGGTCGTGGTCCGAGGGGCAGGCACCTAGGAAGATCTCCTTTTCTGTATAAATTGGGGCATCACAGGATCGGTTTCTCATGTAGGATTGTATTTACCTTTCCTAGGGAAGAAAGGATCACACCTTTATCTTTTACTCCTTTCTCCACTTAAGACATGCTGAAAAGTTAAAGAAGGATTTCTGCTCACTGTCACACACTTAGACCATCAAAAGCCTCCTTTTGCTGCTGAAGGGTTATAACCCTACAGACCATAAACAGGTCCCAAAGTCCCCTTTGTATTCTGTTTGAAGAACTTCCTCTACAACATCTATGGACATGTAGTCACAAGGATAACAACAGGGAACCAAACACCAATCCAAGTGTAACAGGAATAAACTCTAGCAACATTTTAATGATGTTGTGGGTATAACTAGTATAACATTACAAACCCTTTGCAATCTGTCTGCTAGCATCCCTTGATCATAACAATGACTGGAAAATTAAAAAGATGTGTTATTGACTAAGGTGCATCAATTTCCTGAGGTCTCCGTAGCTCCCGCCTAGCCTCCTGATTCATTCCCCATGCGACTGATTGACTCTAAACCAAATGATCCGTACTTGATTCCTTACTCCTAAACAGAGGGCTGCCCTGTTAACTGGAGCCATCGCCCCACCTGAAAATAATTCCCCTGTTTGATTGCACCAAGTATAAGGATCTACCCTATAACCCAGCCGTCCCTGACCAGGGACACGCTTTAATCCAGTGCCTCTCCTAAGTCTTACAGCTACCACAGACTTTTGATTCATACTGACAGCCCCCCTTGGGTGTCCCACAGTGAGCCATCACTTCGTGAATTTCCATGGATCACTACGCTACCGCGTCTGACTCACCTGTGACTTCAGGGAAATCCACCCTCGAATACTCGATATTAGGTGCTCACACACCTGTCCTTATGAAGATCTCCATTGCATGAGATCGAAACGCCGTTGACCATAGTACAACCTAACTCCTTTTTTATTATATAAAAAAGTGCCCAAAAGGAGTTTCTTCTTGTTAATTTGGTGCATGTTAATGTCTTCTCACCCACCACAGCACACCTTTTTCACTTACTTGTGAGCACTAGATCTATAAACTTCTTAGCAAATTGAATTAATATTGCGCAATGAATAAATTAATTGCATGATGATGTTTACATGTGTCCTGACCCAGACTTGCCTGTGATACACTGTACAAAGCTGTGTCCTAAGAATATATAGGACTTACTGTCTCTTTCAAAAAAAATATCGCAATTGAGATCACTGTTTCCGGAAACCATTGACTATGAAGTCATACAGTGTTATAGATGGACTAAGGCCTCTTCCTTTTTAAGAAGTGCTGAGATTTTTCCTGGTTTCAGAGGCAGAGTCTATCTTTCTCAGGCAACACACCAGGGACTAGATTTATCAAGGTTTTGTGTCAACCTTGCTCCATGCAAGGTGACGCAGGGTGACACAAATCCTAGAGTGAGTTTCACTATGCAAGCAGAGGAACCCTGCGTGGCCCTGCGTGACTTGGTTAAACTGCTGTAACTCAGGGCAGCGCAAGTCACTACCTTGTGTTACACTGCATTGGGAAGGTGTTACATGGGTGGAGCGTGGGTAGAGTGTGGGTGTTTCCACGCATCCACCCGTGTATTCTGATACAATCCAAGATTTACCAACACTGGCTGCCTTGGCGCTAGGCTGAGTGTGCCATTGCAAGGGGAGGACAGGAATGCCTCATATCTTGATAGATATGGCTCATTCCTGCCCTCTCCCTGTCATGTAAAGCAGCGCAGCAAGTTGCCTTGCTTTGGTGCGTGACATAATGATAAATCTGGCCCAGATGCGTTGCAAGTTTCTGCTCTATGACGTGTAGAGTTGACAAAGTAAAGGCATTAGTTATTGACTGTGCCCACTGAGGTGGTCATTGGGTTAGAAGAGTGCAGTGACAAGATTTTGGGTAGAACTTACACACATTTGAGAAAGCAACAAGATATTCGAGTCTAAGATCACTCATGTTTTACATTTTTGTCTATAAGTACAGTATTATCAACAAGTATGCGCCTACTGAACAATTAGGATATAAGTGAATACTTCAAAATATTTCCCAGCACTATTTTCAGTTCCAAATATGTGCATGGCTAGGTTACATTGTCATGGGTGTCTCTGCTCTCCCTGACACTTTGATTTGAAGCAGCGAGCTGTCCTTCCCATCACCACATTAACTATGTTAGTTATCACTGTCACACGTGATTTCCTACTGGGACTGACATCATGGGTAGTCACCCGCAGCAGAGGAGCTCATTAGGCAACCCAGGCTGCTTGTTGAGTTCCCCTTGTGGTCGCCTCTCGAAATCCCCCCTCCCCAGTTGGCCCCACTGCTCTTACCTGCAGTGACCGCGGCTGCTCTTTTTGCTTGGGTGAGGAGGTGTTGGAAGACCAAGATTATCAGAAGGTCAGTTTTGGTGGCAATGTTCATTTTTAATTTTTTTTTAATTTTTTTATGTCAAACGTATTTTTATTGGCATTTAAAGTAATCACACCTGAGCAGTTACAAACAATGCTATCTTCCATTCTCCCATTGTACTACAATATGGCACGTCAGCAGTAAAGCAGGATCTATTGTACAATATTCAGTCTCATCATCTGCCATATTCGGCTAAGGCAATATCAGGCGCGCTATACACAGTAGGGCCTAGCGTTCCTGAATACCGCCATGCTAACAAAGTTGGACCTACTGTAGCTTATTTTCCAAACCTTGTGTATCTATGAGTATCAGCTAGTCCAACGCATCTCTAATCAGAGCTCCCACAGAACGGTCTCTTGCATGGTGCCGTACATTTCAAGTCTGCTCATTGGGATCAAAATTCCAGTTGAGAACAATATAGCCAACATAGGCGACAAAAAAACTAAGAAGGGGAAGGAAAGAAAACGTGAGGAAAGAGAAGAGAGCAGACAGTCAGAAGGAAGGCGAGGCCGGCGGTGGTCAACGTCCTCTCAACACTGCAAACGTGGGCCCTCAAAGCGGGGGTGCTGTAATATCCAAGGCCAGTGCTTGTCGCGGGTGGCATTCAAATGGAGGGCAGGACTGCCTATACTAGGGAAGAGGATGGGATACCCGGGGCCTGCGGAGAAAGCCCCACCAAGGGGAGGGATCGAGCGGTACCGCCAGTGATTCCCCAGAGGCTATCAGCATCCGGGGGATATACAACTTCTTCAAAGAGGCGTAAAGCCCGGAGCTTCAGGGGCTGGAGGCGGGCATGTTCCAGCCTGCAAAATTAATCCACCAACGGTTGCCAGAGTTTGGTGAAGTTAGTGTCTCGAAGCTGCAGGCGCGCCATGAGCAACTCCATTGCCATTGTGTGCCACAGGCGAGTGAACCAACCAGTGATCGGGGGCATTTCAGCCTTTTTCCAGTAGAGAGCAATGATTTGCTTGGCAGCGCCAAGCATATGACGGCTTAGGTGCCAATCCCGGCGGGTCATGGCATGCAGGTTCACCGGCCGGAGGTCCAAAATGACCTTGGCAGGATTGTCGGGCAACGGGTAGCCAATTACCAGTCTGATATGACTAAGGACCTCCTTCCAGTAGATGGTCAAGAGCGGGCACGTCCACCAGACATGAAGAAAGTCTCCCGGGGCACTTGTGCAGCACTAGCAGAGAGGCGAGGAGGTAGGAAACATTTTGTGTAGCCTATGTGGAGGGTAATACCAGTGTGTCATAACCTTGTGGGCGGTTTCCCGCTGGGGTATGCTTCGAAAGACCTTCGGGATATGCCGCCACAGATGATCCCATTGTGTGGGTGTGATGTCGGTGCACGTGTCCGACTGCCACCGTGACTGATAAGCATGGGGGAAGACCCGCTGAGAGTGTTGAAGAACTTGATATGTACGAGAGATTAAGCCCCTGGAGTTGTCAAAGGAGCGCACCAGCTGCTCAAAAGGAGTAAAGGGGCGAGTGGCTGCTCGTGCCGGGGATGACGCCTGAACGCAATGCCGGAGTTGAATATATTGAAACCTAGCCCCCTCCAAAAGCTGGAAATCCCGCTTACATTTGTCAAAAGTTTTAAAAGAGTCCCCCGAAAAAAGGTCCCGAACCGTCCGACAGCCCCCATCTGTCCATTCCGAGAAAGAGAGCGGGTGGTAGGCAGGTGGGAAATGAGAATTGCAAGCGATGGGAGTGTGGGGGGACGGGAAGGAGGTGAGGCCTCTAGACAATGCTAACTTATCCCAGATATCAAGCACCGTCTTTGTGGGGACAGCTATATAGGCGCTACAAGAGCGGGCTTCCCGTGGAAGCCAAGCAAAATCCCAGATGGGTCGACAGGTCACCTCCCTGTCCATGTGAAACCAGACTTTCTCACTCTCCCACGCCATCCATTCCGAGATAAAGCGGAGGTGTGATGCCCAGTAATATTCTGACAAGTTAGGACAAGCCAGCCCCCCTATGTCTCGCGGTAACAAGAGAATCTTATTAGAAAAGCGTGGTCTGCTCCCTCCCCAGATAAACGTGGTGAACTCACGTTGAAGGCTCTGGATCCGATGCTGTGGGATAGGCATGGGAAGGGTCTGAAACAGGTGAAGTATCTTTGGGAGTATCGACATTTTGACTGTGTTCAAACGCCCCAACCAGGAGTTCGGGAGGGATTTCCACGCTCTCAGGTCCGCTAGTACGGCCTTTTTACACTCCTGCCAGTTAGCTTGTGACCACGTGGCAAGGTCGGGGGTCAAGTTGAGCCCCAAATACCGAATGGAGTGGGAGGCCATTGATATGGGACAAGAGACTGGAGCACTGGGATCTCCTCCGCAGGGATCGTAAGATTTAGGGCCCATGATTTGGCATGATTAATTTTGAGGCCTGAGACCAGTTCAAACAATTGGAGCAATCTATGAAGAGAAGGTAAGGAGGTACGCGGGTGGGATAGGGTAAGAAGGAGATCATCCGCAAACAAGGCGATTTTATGATCCAACCCCCCAAGTGTGACGCCATGAATATCAGGGGACTGGCGTATCATGGCAGCGAGGGGTTCTACTACGAGGGCAAATAATAGAGGGGAAAGGGGACACCCCTGGCGGGTGCCTCTATGGATCGAGATGGGTCTCATAAGTTGGCCGTTTACCCGCACTTGGGCCAAAGGGGAGAGATAAGGAGCGATGATCCTAGCGATCATCTGAGGGCCCAGCCCTATTTTGTGTAGGACAGCCAGAAGGAATACCCAATCCACTTGGTCAAATGCTTTCTCAGCATCGAGCGACAGCAAGCAAGAGGGTATCTTCCAGTGATGAGCCTTCCCGACTAAATGTGCGATATGTCATACGTTATCCGCACCTTGCCGGTGGCAGATAAAGCCAACCTGATCAGGTTCAATGAGCTCGGGTAGGTGCGGGTCGAGTCGCTTAGCTAGTATTTTAGTGTAGAGTTTAAGGTCCGTGTTTAAGAGCGCAATAGGGCGAAAAGAGGAGCATAGTGTGGGATCCTTCCCTGGTTTGGGGATTAAGGCGATTTCAGCCATGGCCATAGATGTGGAGGGCCCCTCCGTGTCTGAAAAACAATTAAAGAGACGGAGTAAATGGGTCTTGCATTGCGGGAGAGAAGCGCGATAAAAAGAAACCGGCAGGCCGCCCGGCCCCGGGGATTTACCAAGAGGGAGGTCCTTCAGAGTGCCGGCGAGCTCCTCTGAGGTAATCGGGTCCTCCAAGAGCTGCGCATGGTAATGACTAATCGGGGACCATTCACAGGCTCCCAGTGCAGCCTGCACCTGTTCTGGACTGGACGATTCCCTGGCATAGAGGGACGAATAGTATTCCTGGAAAGCTTTTAATTTAGCGGCTTCAGTGGTGGCCCATGTGCCATCTTCTAATTTAAGTTTGGCTATGTGCGCCTTGGCGGCCCGTGTCCGGAGGCGAAGTGCCAGGACCGTGCCCACTTTATCTCCCCCCTCATAAAACCGTTGTTTCAGAGCTAAGAGGTGGTTTTCTGCCTTGTTGGTTCTATGCGCCCTTAGCTGGCCTCTAAGCATGGCGAGACGTCGTTTATGGAGCGCCAGAGGATGTTCCTGGTCTAACCTTTCAAGTGCCTTTATGTCCCGAGAAAGGTTGTCTTCGAAGAGGCGGGCTTCCCGAGCCCGAGCTATGGCAATGGACGTAATGCAGCCTCGAATCGTGGCCTTAAACGCGTCCCAGACCACGGGAAGGGGGGTCTCAGGGAGGTCATTGGACACGAAGTAGGACGTGATAGCATCCCGAAGTTCCGCCGCATCCACGGGGTCCCGAAGGACTTGGGGGGGGGGGGAGGCGCCACCGGGGGGAGCGGCTTGGGCAAGAGAAGTGATCCTGTATGAGAAGTTCCACATGAGCGGGATCGGAGACAGAAATGTCGGACATAGACGCTGAGAGGGTGTCTTTAATCAGAGAGTGTGAAGCGAAGATGTAGTTGATGCACGAGTACGAACGATGGACATGGGAATAATAAGAATAGTCACGGGTGGCTGGGGAATGATAGCGCCAAATGTCCGTTAGGCCAAGGTCAGTTATACGCCTTTTTAAGGCGGAGGACATAGCCCCTGTCCCATGAAACGAGCCATCGCTGCGGTCAAGTCCAGCTCCCCAAACTAGGTTGAAGTCGCCCCCCAGGATGAGGTGAGAGTCATCATGAGTTATCTGTTCTCGCAGTAGGCCCCTAAGGAAGAGATCCTTAGCCTGATTCGGAGCGTAGACATTGCAAAGGGTGAGGGTCCGCTGCCCGATCTTGACCATCATTTTGAGTAATCTGCATTCCTTGCTACGGATCACCCTGGCGTCGTCCTGGTGTATGCCTGCCCGACAGAGGATAGCCACCCCCGCCGATTTAGTGGGTGCAGATGCCCAGCTTTGAAGAGGGTATCGATGGTGGGCCATGCGAGGGACATCCTCCCCCAGCAGGTGAGTCTCCTGCAGGAAGACAATGTCCGGATTTTGCTGTAATAGTTATCGCCATATCTGGCGGCGCTTGTTGGGGGAGTTAAGACCCTTTACATTAAGGGAGAGTAGTTTCAGACAGGGGAATGAGGCCATGGTGCAGGAGGGTCGCGCGCAAGCGCCATTGCAAGCAGAGGAATTGGAGTGGAACGCTGCGCCACCTCACCACCCCCGGAGTATTTCCAAAGAAGACAGGCAGAGTGGAGACACGTCGCAGGGCCCAGCACAATGCAGAGGGGAGAAGAGGCAACATTCACAGAAGAGAGCTCACCCACGATAATTAGGACCACCCTCCCGCCAAGGAAGGAGAAGGAGAGAAGGAGAGGAAAAAAGGAGCAAGAGAAGAGAGACAAAATGTCCAAATGTAACAACGTAACAAAAGTGATTATAACCTGCACACCTTTTTTTTAAAAAACTTTTTCGTCTGAAAACTTTAACATTTATTTGAATCTTTTAAACATTTGCTCAATGGTGCCACCTCGTTAGACCAGCTTCTGTCAGGTATAACAAATCACAATAACATGAGACAGAACCTGTCACATGAATACAAGGTGCACTTTCCACCAGCCCAATCAAGTGGTGCTATGCAATTTCATATAATTCCTTCACAAATTAGTGCAATTTAAAAATCTAAACAGAGTGCACATCAATGTATACCATCAACATAAACCATCTCAAGTTTACTTCAATCAGCGATTGTGCACATTTTATGCTTATTTAAACATCTTGTACATCAAGCAATGAAATTGTGTATATACGTTCATTTTATTTTTTCATTTTTTCAATCCAAAATTCCATATGGTGTTACATGTCCCAATGCATTTCGGGAAACCCTTCGTCAGGGGAACACTGAAAATAACAAAAATGATTTATAATCAAAACTTAACACAGAACAGTTTATGTCACTCTAAAGCTTTTCAGGGAGAGACCCATAACCTACAGGCACCAATACCTGTGCGTGAACTGAATGGATTTTTCAAGCTTAACACCTGTGAGATTATGTACATGATCACCACAATTCTACTCCATCTTTACACCTACCAAAAAGACATATAACGATACCAGTGCGCAAAAGAAACCAAATTGACACTGAATATGATGCATAAAGTTTCTAAAGACTACCCCTTATAGCCCAAGATGTTAATCAGATATCCAAAGTACCTCAATCACTCACCTATCCAAATACGAAGCCAAAGCCACAATACTAGAAAAATACACAAACGCATTAAAATGCTATTTCTGTGAACAGGACTGAAACTCCTACAAATCATGAGACCAAGTTTTTAAAAAGAAAATATAACTTACAGACTGAAATGCCGATCTTATTGCACTGTATTTTGTCGTGTATTTTAACTTCTTCCAACAAAGCTATAAAAATATGTATAAAAGACCTAATTACGGTCCATATTCATACCATATTTCTCTTACCATCCACCCTGCCGCAAAAGAGATTCACACCAATAATCATGCAGTTACCTCAAGTATGTCGGTTGAGACGGCAACCTCGTAGAGATTTGATATGGCAACCCTCACGTAAAACTACAAAAAATAAAAAATCAAGACTTGCTCATTGCAACCACATGTTTCCGAAACCTAATATACCGATGCAACATCTAGAAAACCTCCTATTTACTTTGCCTGCCTTTCTTTTCTCCCGAAACAAAATCCTCTGCATGATCACTTTCACCCGCAATGCATTTAAATGCGGAAGCGGCGCGAGACTCCCGCGTGAATCAGTAATAAAGGTAAAAAACAGACTACCCGGACACTCTTTCGAAAATACGATGCAACAAGAATATGCAACTGCACATAAACTGTAACAGATAAACATTATAAAAATTAAATTAGTCCAACAACATAATAAAAACAGAAAAACTAAATGTCAAAAAGTGTCGTTTGAAAAAAATGTGTGCCTCCCAATAGGCCACACGAACCCAGTACTTTCGAATTAACATTGTGCACCGAAAACAAGATGAGCTAAATTTCTAGTGATACTACCGTAGCCAAAGTCTCACGTGTAAACCATGCCCGTTAAACCTATATGGTAATGTAACCAATCCGTTAAACTATATTATGCAAGTATATATGACTCACGTGACTGAATGTAACCATAAAAACAAAAATGTGTAATAAAATGCAAAATGTGATAGACTATGATCTACCATGCGATGTGTAGATAAAGGAGATCCAGCTCCCTAAACCTTAATGTCAAAATCTACCATGTGATAAGCTTGAAATCATCCCAAATCCAATGTAATAATTCAAATGCAACACACAATTGATCAATTTTAAGATATTAACAGATGCTGTACACATTGTTTACAGAAAACAAACCATTTCCAACTTGTCATTCAGACCATGCGGTACAAGTGTGTTAAGAGTGCGTATCCAATAAGTTTCTCTTTGCGCTAAATGTTTATGCGCATCCATATGTGGGGTAACCATAAATTTCTCTAATATGGTAAAACGTAACTGTGGTATGGTGTGTTTTTTCTCCAACCAATGTGCTGCTAGACATGATTTAATATTGGCTGTCCTGATAGTACTTTTGTGTTCAGTGAGCCTGACCTTAATTTTACGTGAAGTACGACCAACATACACTAGCCCACAAGGGCATTTAATAGCATAGATCACCATTTCTGAATTACAATCAGATGTATGCCTAAGTTTTATGGCCTTGCCTGTTTGTGGATGAGCGAATGTATCCCCCACAATCACATTCCCGCAGTGTCCACAGTTAAAGCATTTACGCATCCCCAAATTTCAAGTTGGAAATGGTTTGTTTTCTGTAAGTTATATTTTCTTTTTAAATACTTGGTCTCATGATTTGTAGGAGTTTCAGTCCTGTTCACAGAAATAGCATTTTAATGCGTTTGTGTATTTTTCTAGTATTGTGGCTTTGGCTTCGTATTTGGATAGGTGAGTGATTGAGGTACTTTGGATATCTGATTAACATCTTGGGCTATAAGGGGTAGTCTTTAGAAACTTTATGCATCATATTCAGTGTCAATTTGGTTTCTTTTGCGCACTGGTATCGTTATATGTCTTTTTGGTAGGTGTAAAGATGGAGTAGAATTGTGGTGATCATGTACATAATCTCACAGGTGTTAAGCTTGAAAAATCCATTCAGTTCACGCACAGGTATTGGTGCCTGTAGGTTACGGGTCTCTCCCTGAAAAGCTTTAGAGTGACATAAACTGTTCTGTGTTAAGTTTTGATTATAAATCATTTTTGTTATTTTCAGTGTTCCCCTGACGAAGGGTTTCCCAAAATGCATTGGGACATGTAACACCATATGGAATTTTGGATTGAAAAATGAAAAAATAAAATGAACGTATATACACAATTTCATTGCTTGATGTACAAGATGTTTAAATAAGCATAAAATTTGCACAATCGCTGATTGAAGTAAACTTGAGATGGTTTATGTTGATGGTATACATTGATGTGCACTCTGTTTAGATTTTTAAATTGCACTAATTTGTGAAGGAATTATATGAAATTGCATAGCACCACTTGATTGGGCTGGTAGAAAGTGCACCTTGTATTCATGTGACAGGTTCTGTCTCATGTTATTGTCAAATATAACAACGGCCAACGTGGCCAACCTGACCTATTCCAGTCCAGGAGCAAGCCATGCTCAATAGCACAGGCCATCCCAGAGATGTCACTCTCCGAGGAATAGGAGGGGAAGTGGGTCTCAGAAGATCAGCGTCACCGTCAAGGAGCACATTCCGGTGCCGCAACCAGGATGCAGTCAAGGCGAGGGGAGATCAGGCCAGGAGGGTGGGGAACCGACCCCACCACCGCGGGGAGCCGATGCAGGTGATGAAGATCCAAGGAACGTGGAGGGGTGCCTAAAAGTTATTTCTCAGAGGGCTGGGAGCCCGAGGGGGATCGCCCACCATCTAAAGAGCGGAGGTGTTGGATAATGTCTTGTTTAGCATGAGATGAGGCACGTTCTCCTCGATGGAACGGGCGTCTAGAGCGGTGTACCTTAGCCCATTGAGGTTTTGCAGGTTCACGGTTCAGGGATGGCAGTCTAGAGGGGCTGGATGGTGGCGTGACCGGGAGTTGAAGCAGCTGCGCAGCCTCTTGGAAGGACCGCAGCATCCGGCGCTTTGATTCCCATTGGAAAATGAGTGCGAAGGGATGGCCCCACTGGTACCGGATGCCCAACTCCCTGAGTTTGTCGGTGATGGGTTGAAGTCCCTGCGGTGACGTAGCGTGGTAGGGGCAAGGTCCTGGAACAATTGGATAGTAGTGCCATTGTAGGTGAGCTCCGATTGGGAGCGCGCCGCTTTGAGGATGGCCTCCTTCTCCGTAAAGAAGTGGACCCGGGTCAGAATGTCGGGAATTAGGCCAGGACGACCAGGAGGACCAGACACTCAGTGGGCATGGTCCAGGGCCGGTGGGGAGGCAACTTCATCCCCTCTGATTTCTTGAAGCAGGTCTGCCACAAAATTCATGATGTCTGAGCCCTCAGCCCCAACAGGGACCCCCCTTAGGCGCATGTTGTTGCGTCGGCCCCTATTTTCCAAGTCCTCCTGCTTGATCTGCAGCTCGATGTGCTGTTCTTCCAGGGTGGCCAGGCGCTGCCATAGTTGCTCCTGGTCCTCTGTGCAAGCGTTGACTGTCTTTTCGAGATCATCTACCCGTCCTCCAAGCTCCACGACATCTCTCCTGAGCTCCTTGACGCAGGATTGAACCTCCGTTCAAAGGGAGCCAATTTCAGATTTGAGTTCCTGCATGAAGCTGGCCATGAAGGATTGGGTGACGGGATCGGAGGGCCCCCCCGCCGATGATGCCATCTCCACTACAGGGGCAGAGCCCGGCTTGTTCCACAGGGCAGTCACAGGGCTATCCTTCTGATGTGCAGCAGTGTCTTTCCCAGCCTTTGAGCGAGTCATGTCCCCTCGGCATCCCATGTGCCGGGCAGGGGGTCAAGGCCAGGGAACGCCACACAAGGTCGGATGGCGTCCCAGACAGATGTTAGAGAGTGTCACAGTAGGCGGTAGCAGTGTGCTCCCCAGGTGGGGGACGGGCAGCCAGGGGACGCGCCTCCAAAGTCCCAGGGCCACCCAACCTCTCCACCAGCTGCTTGAAAGAGTCCAGGTCTCAGGCCGGGGCAGCACAGGGTCCAGGCCAGGCGAGTGGCACGAACAGGGATCCCCCCGCAGGATCACATAGGGGCGTGCCGCCTGCACCATCCAGGGGGCAAGATTAGGGAGGAAGGGCGACCGCCCGGGGCCCAGCTGCAGCGCGTATCACAGACCCAGGGCGCATCCACCCAGCAGGTGCCGTCGCGCTCCCCGGTGCAGGGAGCGATGTCTCAGGACCCCCAGTAAGTATGCCAAAGGTAGGGACCACCCAGCGGCTGGAGGCACGATGTCCAGTGAGGCGCCGGCAATCCCACGTTGACAGAGGGCGCCTCAGCCGAGGGGCGCCGCGCCCGCGGAGAAATGGAGCTGCGCTTCCAGGCCACAACACTCCCGACCCAGCGTCTCAAGGGACGTGCGGAGTTCACCAATGTCCAGGAAGATGGCTACGAGGGGACCGCTGTTGCAGAAGCTCCCCGGGGCCTAGCGTGGAGTCAAACGGCAGCCAAAAGCACCCCCACTCTGGATCACCCCAGGGACCCTCCAGGATCCGCAGAGACTCCCACGCCATCAGTCAAAGGGGGTGCACTCGGCCTGTGGGGAATGACCAGGCAGCGATGGTCAATGCGCACTCACCAGGGGTCTCCAGCGGCATCGCCACAGGGCAGCAGGGAGGCAGGTCAGGCTGTAGGCCTCCATGATCCGTGCCCGGGAGCCCAGGATGGCAGGGGAGTCCGTGCAGTAGGTCAGCATGCCCTCCAAGCGCCCACGTGTAAGGGCTCGGCCCTCCAGGCCGCCGCCCCAGACCCCCGGAGGAGATATGGGATCCTCGGTGTGGCGGTGGAAAGATGTGGGAGGCCCTCGCCGGGCAGGAGCTCTTCAGGGCCCGGATAGGCCCAAGATGGCAGCCGCGACGTCCCCGGCTGAGATCCGGCCCTATGGCAGTCGGCACACCGCTGTCCTCCGTCCGACACTGCAGGTAGCCTCAGGGGCCCTCCGGGGTCCAGCCACATGTGTAGCACCCCTCTGGGTGGGCCGACAGCTCGGCCAAGGCCCCGCAGACCGCACCCGCGGGTCGTGGCCGGGAGGCCCAAGATGGCGGCAAGTGAGGTCACTGGCAGTGGATGCCCCCTCCGTGGATCAGCGCCAGGGGGTCCGGGCCCCCGCACCCCCGCCGCAGACCCTAGCAGAGTCAGCCAGGTGCCCAGGAAGGGTAGCCGCAGGGCGGGGTGGGAGTCAGCCAACCACAGGGACCGCGAGGTCCGGGGAGCCCAAAATGGCAGTCGCACCCACCCGGGTTAGGACTTACTCCGATGGCGCCGCACACCCCGCAGTTAGCGGTCCAGGGGGAGCGCCAGGCCCCCAGAAGCAGCCCCAACCCTTACGCTGGCCAGGCACCCCAGGCAGCGTCGCCTGCGAGTCCCCAGCGCCGCTTAAGAAGCTTAGGATGGCAGCGGCGGTCCGGAGCTTCCATGGCGTGCGTCTCACTCCATGAGCAGCGAGACCACGCCCTAATGTTCATTGTTTTGAAGGTATCATGGTATATGACTCTTTAATGGTCTGGTCAAAATTATTGTCAAGTATGGTGATGTAGGCCATCAGTGGGCCATGACATTTTTGGTCACTTGGTGCCTTCCCCAGATAGGCCACCCTTCCCCACTATAGTAATCCTATGCACTCATAAGTAGTGGTCCTGGAGTGTTCAAAGTAGTACTAGGATAGCAGGATCCATGCCACATTTTCAGGATAACCGCGGAAAATGTAAACAAATTGCATTTAGAGATATGTTCAAAATTCTGAATAAGTGGGCACACATAATGTATATAATCAAAGGGGCAGGTATATCATTTATTTATGTCATTTATAAAGCGCATGAATCACCCCGGATGGGGTATCTCCGCGCTAAGGACGACTAGAAGAGGCACGAAAAGCTAAAAGAGTGATGTTTTAAGTTTTTTCCTAAAAATCAGGTAATTTGTGCATTGGCGGATGTCCAGAGATAACTGGTTCCATATTTGTTGGGCTAGGTAGGAGAACGCTTTGCCTCCTAATCTGGTTTGTTTTATGTGCGGGACGGTGAGAAAACCCTTATCTTTTGATCGAAGGGTACGCGAAGGTGTATATCTAACCAATTTATCCGCTAGAAATTTCGGTCCCATTTTGTTAAGGTCTTTGAATACCAAACAGCCAATTTTGAATTCAATTCTTTTACGTATGGGCAACCAGTGTAATTTACGTAGCAGGGGACCTGAGGGAGTTCGGGAGGGAGCACTGGTTACCAGACGGGCCGCCGTATTCTGGACCACTTGTAAACTGCTCAAGGCGGTTGTGTTAGCAGAGATCAGCAGGGCATTGCTGTAATCTAGTCGGCTGAGGACCAGAGCAAGTACCAAGGTTTTTCGTGTGGAAGAAGGGAGAAGATGGAAAACTTTATGGAGCAGGCTGAGAGCGTGGAAGCATGTCCGTTTAGTTGTAGCTATATGTTCATCCAGATTAAGGTTGCTATCAATTAGCACGCCCAGGTTCTTAACCACTAACTTAGGGGATGGTGCAGGACCCAGTTCCTCTGGCTACCAACAAGGTGACCAGCTGGTCACTGCGTCTTTAAACAACATTATTTCTGTTTTATCTGCGTTTAATTGCAGAAAGTTGTTGCTCATCCACGATGTAATAGTTTTCATGCCATTTGCAAAAATGCTCTTGATGTTAGGAGTGTTTTTATCGAAAGAGAGAAGGAGCTGCGTGTCGTCCGCGTAAGAAATGGGAGTAAACCCAATATTTCTTAAGAGTGCTGCGAGTGGGGCGACATATATATTAAATAATGAAGGGCTGAGACAGGAGCCCTGAGGCACACCCTTTGTTACCATTGTTGTCTGAGATTTGAAGGGACCAAGATTAACTGTTTGTGTTCTTCCCTTTAAAAAGTGCGTTAGCCAGTCTAGTGCATTGTCCTGAATGCCTATGGCCCGTAATCTCTCCAACAAGATCTGATGTGAGATGGTATTCGATTAATTTTATGCTTGCAGTTAATATACCTCACCAACAAAAGCAATTCTTCCTAAAAAGAAAAACCTCACGTTTATCAAGGTTTGAAAGCAAAAGCACTCAACAGTTTAAGTGGAAAATATTCCACTAAATTGAAGCCCAATTTTAAAGATGAGGTGCGCACATACGGTTTTCTTTACTTTCAACATGTTAGAACAATCTCCTGTTTCTTCCTTACATGAGGCCGTCACTGTGAGCAATTTTGAGTAAATATTTCATAACCTGAGCTGTCTCCTTGACAGTAATTCTATTTCTGCAGTTGTTAAAGTAAGTTAGCATTTTAAGTTTCCTTCAGATGTTAATAACATTAGCTTTTAGGTATTTAGCCGAGCTAAATTCATTGCAGTTTTACACGTTATTCCCTTTTCTTTCTAACATTCAACAGTCATCGTATAGTAGGATATCATTAATTTGTCAATCACTCATGAACAATACCTTTCCCTGCATTTAACAGATTAAACAAAAGACAGAAACACTATACCTATCCCTAAGGGGGAGAGCGACTTGTAAACATTCAATCATACTAGGTTTTACATAAACATTAAGAGGTATTTCCAAACTGAATTGCCAACAATAATAGAATATTTTATAGCCTCTGAAATTTGCATATGAAAGCCACATTTTTAACTTAGACAATAGAATGACATGTTACACTGATATGGCAATCATGTATGCATTACACTGCTGTAATACTCAGAAAACAGATGGGAAAGGCTCAGAATTTTATTGCAATATTCTTATGATTGACACTCTTTTCAGAAGTTGTATGCAGTAATTATGCTGAGGACAGTTCAGCATGGGTGACTTATCTGCCGCATTGGTAAAAGAAGACACCTCCTTCATAGACAAGTAAGAGAGAGGAAACAACGCCACAGTCAGGTCGAGACTGGGAGGTGGTGACGTAGAGCAGCATCGTGTAAAAAAACTTCCTACATCTGTACCGGAGTATAGGAGGCAGGTAGTGGCTGAGGAAAATAATTCCTGAGCGGCACTAGAGTGGCGGAACTTTAGAGAACCGTGGAGACTGGAAACAGATGACGGCACCTATGGTATACCCCACTGACTTGTTTACAGGATGTGAGTCAATCATGGGTGCGGTAATCTGCATAAAATCTGTTTAAAATCAATTTCCAGGGCGTTGAATTTAGTACAGAAATGTTATCAGTAAGGGGTAAATATACTGTGAGCATCCATGCTGAGTGGTCCTAGAGCATTAAATGCAACAGAGGTTGGGTTCAAGGAAGAATATGTCGCATCTTTGTGATAAAGCCTAGAAATTGTCATACATATTGTTGTAAAGGGGCAAAGACAAAGAAAGCAGCACTAGTGGAAAAAAGTGTTCAAGGATTGGCAGAGCTGGAGGATTAGTAGAATCTGGTGAACAAGGCCAGATCCTGTTATTCATTGAATAAATGTAGATGTGTTTTACTCCAAGGAGTTGGATCTCCCCATTCTAATAAACACAGCTTGTAAGGGCATTCGCAGCTCTCCAATTTTCTTTAAGTGGTTACTTTGCACCATGGGGGCGTACCAAGGGTGGTGCATGGGCGTTCCCATGCAACCACCCAAGGTTTCTCACGCTAAACCCAATTTACTAAAAACAGTAGATTGAGTTTAGCGTGAGAAAACTGCGCCCTTTTCAACTAGACGCAAGGAAGGAGAAATGCTTTCATTTCTCCTTCCTTTTCCGACTTTGCATGCGTGCTGCACTGTGTAGCATGCATATAAAGTGGGAAAAGCTTTCCTTTGTGTCGAGCATAGTATTTTGTACAGGAAGGGTACTCGTGCACACACCCTAGCGCTGCGGCGCTAAGGTGTGTGCATGGCGCACAGCAGCTGTAATCAGCGCCGGCACAAGCGAAAGGGGAGGAGATAGCCATAACTTTGACGATATGGCGCTCTCCTGCTCCCTCCCTGTCCCGCAACGCAGCCTCGCAGGGGGCTGCGCTGCATTGTGGGACTTTTTTGTAAATCTCCCCCTGAGTATTCCCAAGTTCTCCCATTCTGAACAATTACATAAAGAACAGCAGTACACATCATGTTTCCTCTTTCTAACCATGGCTTTAGTGTATCTTCCCCTAAGACGTCCCTATCCCTCCTTGAGAGGGCAGCTTAGCTCCTGACCCTCAAATGTAATGGACTATTACATACTGGATTGTCTGTGAAAAAGTCGAACAAGCAACAGCAATGTTTGTATGTGTATGTATGCGGTATTTCTGTAGCCCTAACCTAGCCAAAAGGCAGCTGAGTTCTGTACAGGATCAGTGATAGAAGAGGAAGCTACTTGTTGGACTGTTAATATATTGTGATGTAGTATTCCTTAATGAGTTGAGCCTTCAGCTTTGTCCTAAATTGGAGCAGCATTGAGTTTGTCTTGATGGATAATGGGATGTTGTTCTAGATCCTGCGTCAGTAGATGGACAAGATCAGTTGCCTTGTTTTTTCTTGAAGTCTATCTTGGCATCATGGCACATTGGGTAAATGTTTGATGAGAGCACAACATTCTTCTACTGCACCAAAAACATTTTGAAACTCGATTCAAGACACTAATATTTTTGCATTGTTAAAAATACAGAGTTATTTATACATAGTCACTGCTATAAAATAAGGTTTCATTTGTGCTGTCTGGAGATATTTGCCAGTGGGACCCCAACACTGGGGTACGATTCCTCTAAATACAGGCATATATACTTTTGTGCATGTTATTCTACTTCAGGCTAAATTAGGAACAAGTAGCACCCACATTAAAATGTCAATGTTACTTATACCACTTTTTTACCACAATTTACATCTAGGATTAAATAAGCTCACTTGAGCCAAGTTGAAAAATCTGTTTTGTTTTGTGCTTATTCTTTGAAAGTAATCAATTCATTTTTTCCTACATGTTTCCCATAAGGCTCAGTTCCCTTTTAGAAAAAGTTTACTGCTCACAGAGAACATGAAAAAAGAAGTTTAATTTCAGATGGAACAAAACAGGTCACCACCATACTCTGTGGTCTACATTCTTCAACCTTTCCTTTGCTGCTTCAGTCTGCGGGAGAAATAATTATGTCCACATTCCTAAAGGGAGGTCTGAGAAGAACATTTTAGCCAGAGGACCCCTGATCAAAAGAGATTTTCAGCAAGCTCTGACATCAAAGGCAGTGAGTTAGAGGGTCAGGCATTCCACCCCCCACCCCCGACCTGCAAGGACAATGGCGTGACACTGTTTTGCTGAGTTTCCTGTTGCGTCTGTCTTATAGTCCTAGAGCCAAGATTCCATTGGGCGAATCTAGAGTTTTATAAATCACTCGCTCAAACTAAACTATATCAAATTGTATGTATGCATGTGTATGGTATTTCTATAGTGCGCACCTAGCCAAAAGACAGGGAAGTGCAGTATAGGGTCAAAGACATAATGTTAATGAGAGATAGGAGAGAGAGCGGTAGCTGAGTTATAGGTGGTTAATTCATCGTGATGCACTGTTCTCTAAAGAGGTGTGTCTTCAACACTTTCCTAAACTGGAGTAGCTTTGGGGATGTTGTTGCAGATCCTGGGTGCATAAATCGAAAAGCTGCCTCGGGTTTTTCATCTTTACACTTCTTACTCTGCAGTCTGATGGTGTCCTGGCTGTGAGTGTGCTGAGAACAACCAGACATGGTGAGGTTGTCTGCAAGATAAGCAGAGGTACTGGTTGTAATATCTTTGTAATTGATGCACCTGGTTTTCAAGATGTTGTGGGCTGGCAAGTGAAGCCAATGGAGTTCCACCAGGATGGGGGTGATGTGATCATATTTCTTCAGGCCATAGATGAGACATCCTGTGGTGTGTAGGATGCCTTTCAGGGGTGCCAGTGTAGAGTCTGGAATGCCATAGAGCAGGGCATTACCACCTTCCAGATGCAAGAGCACAAGGGCTTAAACATTAGTTCTGAAGTTGCTTCCTGGAAGAAACAGATTTACTTTCTTTAGAAGAGAGAGCTGTTACCACACTGTCTTTGTTTTATATTTCTTGAGGATGAGGTTGGCGTCAGAGTGAATTCTAGTGACTGGGAATTCAGTAAAGGTTTGTGTCCAAAGCCCTCAAAGTTTGTGCACTTGAGCAAGGTGTTAAGTTCTGGATTGGTTTCTCCTCACAGCACTGGCAAGCACAACATTGTGTATAAAAGACACCACCTGAAATAAGGCTAACAACTCATCTTTATTAATTCCTCAGCTCTTATAGATGGCCTAATGATGTTGAGCAACTCTCCACATGTCCTCTTCACTCTGCTTCCCTCGATGTAGTGAGAGGGAAAACCAGGGCTTCCTGTCTCCTCTGAGGAAGTTCCTGACATCTCACTTCTGTCCAGGCCTGCTATACCTCTGAACTACTTATATAACAATGTCTTCTCCTAGAGGACATGCCACCCCCCACACTTACAAAGAAATTCAGTCAATCAACTCAGTACATCCTTTTGGCTCTCTAGTTGGTTTCTTCACTCTGTGAATATTGACAATGGTTCTGCGGATGTTGAGAGGGGTTTCTGTTGCAAAGTCTGTTTGTTGGTGGGATGAGTATATTGTTCCCTCTCGATGGCTTGACAAGAGCATGGGTCAGTTCTTGAACCCATTTATTTGTCTTGTTTGCCTCACCCACTCCCATTCGCCTATGGGAATGTTGAAGTCTTTGACCATCCAGGCATCTGCATGTTCCTTTCTCATTCCCCTTTCCTTTAGAATGACATGTCTCTGCCAACACGTCTTGGCCTTTCTTACGGAGTGATGAGAGAACATTTCCCCAACATTTCTTGGTAATTTCCGATACGTTTGTTCTTAATCTGTAAGTTCTTTGCGTCAGCCGGGCAGCCCCCATCACAAGTGAAGGTATAACGTTCATGCCTTGATGCGAATATAACTGACATGAATGTTTGTGTTGTGGGGTAAGTGATTGTTCTGAGTCATTGGCATGTGATGTGTTGCTCTGAATGGGGAGAAAGTTCTCTGATTCCACTGTGCATTTGGGTGATTGACGGCATGGGCGTTTTCTCGATCTTGACATGCCAGAGGATTCCATTGACTTGAGTGATTGTGCTGACACACTTTCTGAATCAGACGAGTCTTCTGGTGATTTTCTTTGAGGAAGTTCTTTTGGGTGGGGTCTGACTGATGAGTCTCTTGAGCTGATGGACTGTGATGAACTGCTCCATGAGTCGGAGATATCTTTGGGACATTTCTTTGGGCTCATCTCTTAAAGTGTCTTATGTGCTTTTGCATTGGGGGCATCATTTGATAGCTGAGTGTTTCATTCTTTTGTTTGGCCCCAGTGCATTTTGTCTCTGCTCCTCTCATGTGATGTTAACGGTTTCCTCTTAGTTTTCTCCTTATTGACGTGGGTGTCTCATTGTGTTTGAATTCTGGTTCCCAGAGTCTGGGTGAATTGCCCTGTCGTCTGTGGATTGTTTCTTCTTCTCACTTGTTGAGCGTGCTGTCGTCTGTGCCTTGTGTGTGATCTATCCCAGAACTTGATGCTTCTTCGGAAAAGTCAAAGAAGCTCAATGAACGGTGGGTGTCTCTGGTGTGTTTATATACCGGTTTCCGGAGTGTGGTGAATTGCCCAATCTTCTGTAGTTTGTTTCTTCTTCTTGCTTGTTGGGTGCGCTGTCATCTGTGGCATTTGTGTGATCTGTTCCACTGCTTAATGCTTCTTCGGAATAGTTTGGAAAGTTTGATGAATGGCTCCTTGAGGTTATTTCAGTTTAGCTGTCACGACCCCTGATTGTCCAGGTCTTTCATTTTCCATCCTCCTCTGCCGAGTGTATTGTGATATCTTGTCACTAGTCAGCCTTTGCCCTCACTCTTTCTGTCTCTTTCAGTCTCTTGAGCTTTACTCACTGACATAAGAAACCTCTCATTTCTCTTGTCCTCTCTTCGTGCATTAAGGTGCAATTCTCTTGCTTTGGCCCGCTCTCCCGCTTAAGCCCTCCTGATGATTTCCTTAAGAGAGAACTGCTTTTGGAGAATTTTGCAAATTTTTGTCTGGTATTGAACAGCCCTCAATTACCCTGAACCGAATTGCATCCTTATTTGTGAATGTATTGAAATTGCAGCATTGTACCAGTCTTTGTAACCTTGTAACGACATTTGTTAATGACCTGGTTCTTGGCATGCTGAGTTGAAGATGAGACATTCTTTATCCACATCTTTCTTTGCGCTGAAATCGGCACGTAGTGTCTCTTTGAGTTTTTCATATGTCTCTGCATCCTTTTTTGAAATGGTCCTGATTAGACGCCGGCCATTATGCCCCATCAGCTGAAGTAGTAATTGCAGCTGTTGTTTGTCTCTTCGCTCACCGGCTGCTGCAATAAATTCATCCAGTGACTTTCAGCCACCGGTTCCATTTGGGACCCAAACTCTGGATGCCGGTCTGTATCACTGGGGTGGCACTTCAATGCAGGGGTAAGCTTTTTGTGTACCTTTTCCCACCGGCATGATGGTGGAATGTGCTAGTATGATGATATCACAGGACTATTCACTATAATGTCTGTCGTGTGTGCACTTTATTATGTATTATTTGTCGGCCTGCTTAGGTAGAGATCTTGTGTATTGTGTCTTTTTGTGTTTCAGTGGTGTGTCTATTCCCGGAACAGCCTCGCTTTGTTGCTTATCCCGCTGGTGTTGCGTTTCTTTCAATCCTGGGAGGGCTCACTCAAAGGTGACTGCTGTATTCTTTTTGGCAGTTTCACACTTTCCTTGCAGAGCTGTCCTGACTTTGATGCCCCCAGCTACATGTATTCCTTCCGGAAGCTAACCTGGCTTAGTGTCTGACCTTAGTATAGCTGTCTCAGTAGACTTCGATGAGTTATTCCTGGAATGCCTGATTCCAATATGGCCACCTCATTAATTTTAGTGGGTTTGTCTCAGGGCACCTGACTTCAAGATTGCGCTCCATAGACTTCAATGGGCTGTCCCTCAGCTTGCCTGTCTTCATAATGGCCTCCGCTCAGCTGAAGCATGCATGGCTTGTAGCTGTTTCTGCTTTTCTTTAACAGTTTGTGTTAGCTGCAGGTAATTTGTGCTTCCTCAGCACTGGTACTTTCTTGCGTTACTTGCCTCCTTTATCTTCGATCCCACCCTTGTCGCCATTTTTCCTGTTCTGGATTGGTTTCTCTTGACAGCATTGGCAAGCATAACACTCTGCATAAAAGACAGTACCTGGCATAAGGCTAATAACCCATCTTTAAAAATTCTGCAGCTTTTATACATGGCCTACTGATGTGGAGCTCCTCTCCACATGTCCTCTTCTCTCTGCTTCCCTCGATGTAGTGAGAGAGCAAATCAGTGCTTCCTGGCATCGAACTTCTGTCTGGGCCAGCTAGACTGCTGACCAACTTAAATAACTGAGGGGCATATTAGCAAGGGCCTTTTCGCCGCTTTAGCGGCACTTTTTACCGCTAAAGCGCCGATATTTCTATCGCCCTATTAGCAAGCTGTCGCTAACAGCTGTTAGTGACAGCTTTACGGCGAAAGCGACCGTTTTGGTGCCGCTTTGCATGTCAGCGATATATATCGCTAATAACATGCAAAGTAGGCGTTCCCAACTAAAAGCGACTGAAAACAGTCGCAAACACAACTTCCCCCTATTAGTAATGCCCGCGAAGCGATAAAAAAACTTGCGCTAACCGCGATTATCGCTGGAATCTAACACCTGCTAAAAACCTGACTTAACCATTATAGTCAATGGGAGGTGGATTGTAAGGTTAAGTCCTCACCTGCCTATTAGCAAGCTTTTCATTAGCGCCTTGAATTTATCGCTGGATTTCCCGCGCTACTGCTGGGTTTCGCCGCTATCGCTGGATTTTTTATCGCCTTGGAGATAAGCATTGATAATAAAACGTTATCTCCGCGATGAAATCCAGCGATAGCCGGCGATAAAAAAAGCAATTCCTTGGTAATATCCCTCAATGTCCTTTCCTAGAGGACATTACACCAGGTTTGCTCTGTCTCTGAATTGTTTCAAAGATTCCGAAATTCTCTTTCCTTCTGACCACTTAGAATACTAGAGCAAGAGGCCACTGTAGTACCATATTTTCTCAAATGTAACAATGGAATATTTCTTGCCCCACCTATGTCCATTTCTAAAAATGCTGTATTTGTTCTAACACTGTATATCAGTATGGTAAGTTACATGATTTGGATATCTTGTGAACCACAAATTTGCTGAATGCCACACATTTGTTAAACACATACCTGGGGACTGGTGACATTAGTGCTGGTTATGACAAGAGTGTTTATTGAGTGTGGAGACCATATACATGAGATCTGTGAGGACATTCAGAACCTATTTAAAGGAGACATGCTTCTCATTAGCTAGTGCGTTTGCAGTTTGTGATATAAAGTAGAAAACGAGACAAACAGTGACATTTAGTTGTACATGTTGAAGGTGAAATATCAGGCTCTGTGATTATTTCGGTCTGACTGTCTGGTTAGCATTGCACCATAAACAGGCTAACAGCAGTGCTGGTGGTGCAGGTGACTGGCAACATGAATCCTGCAAAGCTGAATTAGACAGTCTTAAGGTGGAGATTAATGCAAAAGCAATCAGGTGGAACAGAATAAAGTTGAGTATGTTTATTAAGACGTTTCAATGTTTCTTTTTCCAGAATACAAAAGAACACACAAATCTCTCACAAACAATCTTTTCATTTCTCTCTTCAGTTTTTCTTGCCTTTTGTCCCTACACTAGCATGGCATCCCTCAGAAAACAAGCTTGTAAATATTAGTAAAAATAAGTACAAAAATAGAAATTAAAGAAATAAAATTACCTTTTGTCTAGCTGTAGTTTTTGTTTTCTCCTTCTGATATTTATTCCCTATTTTCTTCTTTTTAATACCTTTCTGCCTATTTTTAACTATCTTGTCTCCTTTCTGTCCTTCATTCAATCTTCGTACTGGTAGTTTTTTTAATTCCTTGTACCTCAGACTCGGAACAAAAGAAAATAAATTGTAACAAAGACAAAATGGTTCTGAAAAACACAAAGGGTAAATACCATTGCAACCCACCCCATCACATTTTCCATTTTACTGATCTCCATTTTAATTACAGAACTAGGTGAGTCAATAAATTCCCTGGGATTGTGGAGGGACCTTGTGCATCACTGGTAATCGGGTGGACACCACCACTCACCACTTAGTCGTTATCTCCTCCGCCACCTCATCAGCATTCCAGGAAGAAATTTGCTCTTCCTCCACTCGCTCTGCTGGGGGTGCATCGTCATCTTGAGCTTTCAGTTGAGCCTTCCTCCCCTGACTTGTATGGCTGCTTGATTCCTCTCCAAGGGTTCTCTTTGCTCTTTTATTGTCTGCATATTTTTCTGTTCCTCAGCATTGCTTGATTTCCTCCTTTTCCTGTCCAACAGTTGTACGTTCTTTGTTTTCTTTAAGTGCCCTTTCAGTGCTGCTTTGCCTCTGTAATCTATCTTCACTATCTAACTGTTTATCATATATTCCTTACTTTCTGCTTATGTCCCACTGACTGAGCTTTTCTTTTTTCTTTTCAGGTCACGTGAGGCCCAGATTCCATAATGGAGAGTGGCAGCACAAGTCTCTCATCTCATGAAAATTTCCCAGAGCAGTGCAAGAAGCACAGATGTGGTCAGACTGACTTGGTGGTTAAAATATCTTATATTGACAGCAGATGTATCTTGTGACACTTCTCTCTAGTGCGTAGGTAGGACTGACATTGCAGTGACACCTACCTGCTGAGTTTTTCAGATGCATTATAGAGTCCTTCCTGGTTATGCCCTGCTACTCCAAGGGTGGCCACTGTACTTTCGTCTTCAATGGTGTACACAATGGATCTGGAAAAGTAAAGGAGAGGATTGACAACTCTCTGTGGGAATTGTGAGATGTGCAGGTGCAGACATGTTACTGTCGTGTTTATGGATGTATCATGTCTGATCTGACAATGGTGGTTTCTTGAACAAACATGCCACACAGCCTTTGGGGTGTCTGGCATTGAGGATATGCTTCTACATAAGAAAGAGTCGAAAGCATGATCTAGGCTCTCTGTTAGGGCATTCAGGTGCCCCAGTTGCCTTGAAAATCGTATCCTTGACATGGCTGCTCTCATCTCGCCATTTCTTTGCCCAGTCCCTCACAGTGTGTATCTTCACTTCTAATGCATTCACCCTATGGGTGCAGTCCTGGACTGCTTCTCTACACTGCCGATGGTATGTGAAGCATATAGGAAAGATCCAGATATATCAGGGAACTCATAGGTTGACCACAAACTATGCCTCCTACTCAACAATGTTTTCCACTTGAGTGAGGGTATGCAGTCATAATATCGATGTTGAAATATCTATATGCCATAATATCGATGTTTAAATATCGATGTGACAGAATATCGACCTGCAAGAATATCGTCGACCAGAATATCGACATGCAGGTAAGAAATATCGATTTTGTTAATATCGAAGCTAGTAATATCGTTAGTCCAAATATCGTTGTTAATAATATCGAAATGTATTTTAGTATTTTGTATTTTAGTATATGTGTTAAAAGTATGGCTTATTTTTTTAATGTATGTTTGAAATTTTTAGAAGTAATTAATTTTATGTTAAGTAATTTTTGCGTATTTTAGTTCCGTAGCGGGTTGTGGGTTTATAGGGGAATAGGGTGGGAAATAATTTAATTATAATATATTTATTAATACATTTTTTTGTAATTATTAATTTTTTAAGAAATTAAATATTGCGTTTTAGTTCCGTAGTGGGTTGTAGGTTTATAGGGGAAGAGGGTGGGAAGTAATTTAATTCAAATTAATTAATTAATAATTTTAATTAATTAATATTTTTGCATTTAATAATTTATATTAATTGTGTTAATGTGTTATTAATTAGTTATTCATTGGTTATTAATTATTAATAATTAATTGGTAAATATGTTAATTGTGTCATTTTTTTAGGGGCGGGTTGTGGGTTTATAGGGGAGTAGGGTGGAAAGTAATTTAATTATAATTAATTAATTAATGATTTAATTAATTAATATGTATGTATTTAATATTTTATATTGTTAATTGTGTTACATAATTTGTTATTTATTAAATATTAATTCGTTATTAATTATTAATAATTAATTGGCAAATATGTAACTTGTGTCAATTTTTTATGGGCGAGTTGTGTATTTAGAGGGCAGTAGTGTGGGAAGTAATTAAAAAATAATATAATTTTTAATTTTTTCATATAATATTTATTTATTGTTATTTTATAGTCTCAATAGTATGAATTAGTTTAATACTGATTGTTTTTAATTTTATTGTTCATTGTTATTAGTTAATTAATTAATTGTTAAGCAATTATGTTAATTGTGTCATGTTTTACAATAGTGGTGGTGTCATTTATAGGGGTATTTGGTGGGGGTAAATTATTTTTTATTATTTAAGTATTTGCTAATTAATGTTTATTATTTTGCTGGAGTGGGAATAGTAAATCATTCACCTCCGCTAGCCAACACTTTCCCTACTGTTGCACTCCGTGGAGTAGGAATAGTACATTATTCCCCGCCGCTATCCAACATTTTCCCTACTGTTGCACTTGCTGGAGTGGGAATAGTAAATTATTCCCCTCCGCTATCCAACTCTTTCCGTACTGTTGCACTTGCTGGAGTGGGAATAGTAAATTATTCCCCTCCGCTATCCAACACTTTCCCTACTGTTGCACTTGCTGGAGTGGGAATAGTAATTTTATCCCCTCCGCTATCCAACACTTTCCCTACTGTTGCACTTGCTGGAGTGGGAATAGTAAATGATTCCTCTCCGCTATCCAACACTTTCCCTACTGTTGCACTCCCTGGAGTGGGAATGGTAATTTTATCCCTTACGCTATCCAACATTTTCCCTACTGTTTCAGTTAATGTAGTGTAAAATGTTGTTTTAAAGATAAATATTTATTTTAATATTTTATTTTATTATATATATAATTTATTTTTATATTTATCTTACAGGTTTATGTATATATATATATATATATATATATATATAGTTATAATTTTTATTATGTTTCCAAAGTTTTATAATTTAATAAAATAATTATTTATTAATATTATTAAGTAAATATATAATTTTTTTTATATATGTATGTTTAATTTATTTTTATATTATATTTATTATTTATAATTATTAACATTTTTAAATAATTCTAACTATGTTTTTATTAATTATATTTATTATTTAATGTATTTTATATTATTTTTATAACATTTAAAAAAAATGATATTTTGAACAACGATATTTAAAACAATGATATTTTGGTTTCGATATTTTTGTGCTTACCTTTGTAGAGATAGGATGTCGTTATTATGGACATCAATATTCTTGACACGATATTCTGGTAGGTCGATATTGTTGTCGTCGATATTATTTCAGTGATCCTTGAGTGAGATGGTTTACATCATGCTGGCTGTCATAGCACTCTAGCTCCAAGATGACAACAAGCACAAGGTGATTAGGGCAGGGCCTTGGGCATTGATTGTGTTTATGTTTTCTAAATTGCTATTGATGTATGTGGTTATGGTTAGGGATGGCTGAATTCTTATTTCACCAAAATTCTGAATGTTATGTAGCGTTGGTGAAATATTTTACCTCCATAGCATTAGTGGTTGTATGCACAATCTGCAAATGTAATGTTGGTGTGGCACCAACACATATTGTCAGTGTATCGGTTGGCATAAATGTTTTTTCCTAAATATTGCTTACAAAAATATCAGCCCTTTAGAGTTAAAAATAGAGCATCTACACCTAATTTAACAATATGTTTGTAAATAATATGTAGGATACCAAATTTATGGCAGACGATATTTTGGTAGGCAATATTATGATATACAACAATGATGTGTCCTTTATGTGTTTTAGCATTAAATTCGTACCTCTTGCCACACAAGCACACTTTCCATGATTTGTATAATTTCAAGAGCACCTGTCAAGATACACCTTCACTTGGATTAAATCTATATCTGTTTTTAATACTCTATGTTCAGGAATGTATGCATAGAGATAGGTTCACGTGTGTGTACGTATATTTTTCTGAACCTTCCTTTTTCTTTGTAATTTGGAACCTCATATTTTACAAGTCCAAAATATCACTATTCACCCTGAAACCATTTTTAGTTGGGAACAACTGTTAATCACTAAGGGAATTTGATCTGGGCATTCCCCACAATCACATTACTGCTGCTTTTAATATGTTCATAGAGGTTTCACTTTGAAGAAGAGATAAGAACTAATTGTCATGGAATGCATTCTGCTAAAAATAGGCTATTTCATTTATCATGATTTCTGATGCCTAACCATAAAATATTTTAGTTGTGTTTTCTCTAGAAAGCATGTATTTGCTTTTTCATCTTTGGAATACATGTATGTGTGTACACGTATTTACATAGCACACATCTAGCCGAGAGCAACATAGTGCTGTACACTGAGGCATTCATGTGTAAAAGGAAGGAAAGGGGGACAATTTAAGACTAAGTACAAAGCCAGAACGGGAAAAGGATTCCTGTAATACCATGGAAATGTAAGATAATTAGTTGATTAGCAGTTCCTATGAGAGAATAAGACTCATTTAGACTTTGGGAGCATGTGGTTCATTTGCTACTAATGGTCGATGTTATGACCAAAAAACTTCCTGCTCCCCCACCTTATTTTGAGTTGGAGCTATGCCAGGGTTTCCAACAGTGGAGCCTCAGCAGATTGAGCCAACAGGAACATCTGACCTGTCAAAGCATCCACCACAGGGACGTCAGGTCACAGTGGCAGTCACCATGCCTATTTAAGTAGGAATGTCACTAGATTTCTCTTCCTTGAGCCTCCATGAGACGCGAAGTGTTTCCGGCAAGGGAAAATTATTACTGGTTCTCATGCTCAGGGAGAAAAGTCCTTGCACATCATGACCACTGAATTTTTGTTTTGAGTTTGTTTCTAAAAAACCAAACAGAATGCTGGGCAGGTGAAGTCAGAGCAACCTCTCCCATGATGGCTCCAATTAAGGCTTTAGAGATACTCAACATGCAGGTGAGGATCTCTAAACTGGGTGGGCAGTCTGCTGCAAAGGTGTCTCAAGACCATAGTATCCACTCGGCTGGCAGGCCTGCACGCCAACCACCTGATTTCAAAAGACCCTCTTTATGTCTTAGATATCTCTTGAACTTGGTAGGCAATGGATGAGAATGACATGTGGGAGTGTGAGAGTGTTGTTCCACATTCCTGGCACAAGGATGAAAAAGACCTGTTTGCAGAATCTTTTCTTTTTGTTGCTCCTCATCTCCAAACTGGCGATGTCTGGCTTCTTTCGATGCCGAAATAACTATCTGCAATTTCTCCTATAATCACACTTTATGTGTAGTGAACCACCTCAAGATCAACAAAGCCGTGCCAGCTCACAGAGAGCCTTCTTATTATCCTATGAACATGTAATTCACCTACTTTCTCGAATCTTTGTTAGATGATTGAGGTGGATTGTGCGACAGGCTGATGTGGAGAATTTGCTAGAGAGCATTTAGCTTCCAAAGGTTGTTAACAAGGAGTCAAGCTGGGAAAAATCTGAATTAAGTGTGGTCTGAAGTCTCCATGTTTAAATAATGTTATTTTAAAACTGGTTGATCAAGCTGCCTTGCCAATCTTTCAGATGCTTCCAAGCTATGGCCTGACATGATGTTTTAACTTTACTAGGCATCATGAATTAAAATCATAGCCTATTAAAAACACTAACGGCAAAATGTTTCATCCACTAGGAATATAGTCTGGGTTTTCATTTTCTCTCTTTAACCTAGAAAATATATCATAACTGATACAGTAGATTCTGACTACAAACTTAAAAATTTTCCCTACAGTTAAAGAAAGTTAGGCACAATATAAGAAGTATTAAAGAAAGAGACCACAGACTCTCCAGCCACAGTTAAGAAACATGCCATTGATGCAATTGGGGAGTTACTTATCCACTGTCATTTGTTAAGAGTGTGTTAAGAATGCTATCTCTCCACATGTTGCATTATGCTTGTGAAATTACTCTGTTCTAGTAGTGAGGTAATTGATTTTTGGTAAACCGATCTAAACTTGTTGGTCCGCTAAGAAATAATGCATCAAATTAAAATTTGGGAAAATAATATCTTACGCGTAAGTAAAATAGAAATATATGATAATATATGCAAATGAGGTACCATCCTCCAATTGACCCATTTAGTATTATTAAAGCAATATCATGCTTATATATTTCCCTCCATAAAGCAGGAAGGGTGTATGTGATTCTGTATAATTAGGGCTATCATCCTGTTTATTACAGTCTGGTACCTAGAGGGATATGATGAAAGAATTAATGAGGTCATGATAATCTGTTTGTAAAGGCAGCATCAACTGTCAGTCCATCTGGCACGCAGGCGACGTTAAAGCGCGGAGCAGGTTTTTAATGGGAATATGACATGTTACAAAGTGGTAACAGGCGTGATGAAATGATGCTTTAGCAATCGGAATTACAAGCCCGCGCGCTCGGTCATGTTTATTGAAGGTGGCGAACATATTCTAACTCAAAAAAAGACACATGCCCGTGCTTCTAGGTCAATGATATTTATGGCAGCGTATTATCATTTTCAGTTGTCTTTAACTAGGGTCTAAGCAGCAGACTCATTTTTTCACTGTTGCAGAAAATAATGAAATATCCCGTTTCAAGCCAGCAAAATTTGCACTGCATGTTAAATGGTCACAATGAGCTGACATAATTTTGTATACTATATTGGCTAATACATGAGACAATAGAGTAATATGGAGGAGGCGTTATTCCAATCTTTTGCTGAAAATTCGAAGTTTAAGAGATTACACTGATAAGCCTACATTGACAGGTCAATCTAGATGTGTTCTCACTCCAATAGCAAAAGGTTTCCTTAAAAAGTACGTTTTCCCCCATTTTCTTTACTTTTTGAAGGTTGCTAAGTTTAAACTGCAAGTTTTATTTTTTACAAAACCGTTTTTCAAATGTAAAAAAATTTCAGCTACAACCTACTTTTAGTGGGAGAATTTATTTACAAAAAAGCTTTTTGTAAGAAACTTCTTACCGTAAAAATGTTTTTTCAGCTCTAGGCAAAGTTTGGTGACTTTAACAAAAAATTACAACCTTTGCACAAAGTTCACAAACTAAACTTTCCATTCAAAATTATTATTTCACCCAACTGCAATTTTCATGAAGATTCTTGGGTTCCAATCTTTCCACCATCTCTGGAGTACATTGAGGCCTCAGAATCAATGACTCACTTCATCTGGAAACTCCAAAATTAAAAATGTCTCTTGCATTGAAGCCGTCCTCCACGTTGCTATAACCAACTTCGAGATATTTCTATTCCTAAGGTCACAACTCTAACATCCTTCAGGAAACTGGAAAAAAATCATCTCTTCCAGCTCGGTCTCAAATTATCACCAGAAGCAGAATCCTAATACTATTGTATTTCCAATGTCTCTCAATTTATGAAATGTTCATCTCTAGCTCTGTACTGCTCAGTTTTTCACATTTTACACTCTAGTCCCAAAAACTGTATGCATTGTATGTCAATACATCGTGGAGCAACACTGCTGCTGTAGGCAAACATCAAACAAGTAACAAAATATGAAGAATTCTTTTATGTTACAAAAATGTATATATTGGATGTCGAAAGGCTCCCTAACCCTAAATATTTTTACGCCATCTATCAAGGGCTACGAGGCCAAGAAGAGGTACTGCAGGAGATGTGCGGTGTCCTTGCTGTAAGGGTCAGACTGGGGAAAAAGTTGGCCAAAATAAAAGTGCCCCCGTTAGCAAACCAGATAGCTCAAAAGGTGGATCACATTTGCATAATCAGGTCACTTGTACACTGTATGGGTATTTTGCAGGGAATGGGAGACTGCATGTATTTGTGCTTTCTGCAGGCCATGTTTGTGATAATAGCAGGGAAATTAGCAGTAAAAAACGGCCCACCTGGGCATAAAACAGGACCACAAACTACTAAAAAAGCAAGCATTGGCAAATATATTTGCTGCACATCATGGCTAAAGAAACAAACAAAAACAAGGCACTATGACTAAGTGGCCATATCATTTTGTAGGCGTGTGTACCATGTGTGTGCCTACAAATTGACCCAAATGTTTTCTTTTTAATTTACAGAGTTGGATAGGAAAATAAAAAAAATAAGTAGCTCAAAAACATTTTGGGCTATTTGTGAAGCATAGGTGATGGGAGTAACACAGAGGATAGAGGAGTGGGGAAGCATCACAAAGGATGCAGGTTGGGGGAAACAGAGAGAGTTCAGGTCTTGGGTAACAACGCAGAGTGTGTGGGCGGGGGAAACATCATAGAGGACATGACTGGGGGAAACAACATGGATGGCGTGGGTGGGTTGAAACAACATGGAGGGCCTGGGTGGGGGGAACAATAGGGCAGGCGTGGGTGGCAGGAAGCAACACAGGTTGGAGGGAGCAAAGCAACCTGGAGTAGGTGGATGGTGGGGAAGCAATGAGTGAGAGAGAGGAATGTGAAGTTGGCGAGGGAGAAGCACACAGGTGAGAAAGCAAAGCGAGGTGAAAACTACACTGGAACGAGCGCAACATGGAGGGAATGGAGGAGACATCTGCAAAACACATGCACTTTTATGGAGTGCTTCAACAAAAAGAAAAAAAGTAGCTCCTTAAAAGCAAGCAGAAGAAGCATAGTAGCCAGCCAATCAAAGAGATGGTACAGAGGCTATGTGTCATGGAGCTCCTTAAAAGCAAGCAGAAGAAGCATAGTAGCCAGCCAATCAAAGAGATGGTACAGAGGCTATATGTCATGTGAGGGATCAACACAAGATTGACATGCCGAAACACAAATAAGAAGCAGGCAAAGGAGGGTGGGTTGCAAGTCTTTGTATGTTCTTGTTAAGCTCAAATAACATTAGACAGCAAAGGCTAGGCAGCCTTTGCTGTCTAATAGGCTCAACCTAAAAAGTAGTGTCTGAAAAGCAAGCAATGCATCCATGTTCCAGGGGAGGGACAAATATAAGAAAAGGAAGGTACCCGCACAAACTAACAAATAAAAAGCAAGCAAATGAAAGTGACAGTAAGGCCAACAAACAGGAAGCAAAGGGTAGGCTCTAAGCCCACTGTAAGCTGGTAGTAGGTCTTTTTGCAATAGAGGGCTGTCTGGTAAGCGAGATCTAAAACACCTGGAAACATGGTTATTTCAACTGAAATACTGCTCACCATTTTGCTGTTTCTTCATAGTGCCAGTCCACCCTACTTCTGTAACAGTCGTACTTTATAAAAGTCGAATCAAATTAGATCAGGAGCGAGCTATGTCTCTCAGGAGATGGGTATGTTCCATATGCACAGGCTCTCCTTTAGAACTGGCTATGTCCTTTGGGAAGTGCCTATTTTCACTTATGAGCTGGGACTGCCCCTCGGGAGCTGGCAGTGTCCACCTATTTTTTAGCTGCATTGCTTTGTCTTATGTTCTATAAAATCTACCTTATATTTAATTCATCACAAATAAAAGTGATTAATCCAAATTATATTTCTCAGGTGCTCCAAATCACCACTTTTGAAATGATCGGCTGTAGAAAACTCTGATTTTTGAGAAAAGAGTGCTTGTAAGTTAGGGCTGAGTGAAACTGTAGTTATGATAGAGCAATTGTACCAAGTTGATTAACTTTATAACATCAAGAAATCGCAGTATTGTGACCTTTGCAACACTACACAAAAACAGGTTTTAGCTGCATATTATTATCGTGGGAGAATTGTACTGCAAAACTGCAAACATTTTTTTGATGAAGATTTTCTCCAGCAAATCTCACTTTCTTTGTGATTTTTGTCATCGGATATTTTTACTCTTTTCTACTTCTTGTAAATTGCATGCTGACTGAGTCATAGGTATCAAGTGCCCTAAAGCCATGTGTGACAACTTCATCCAGGCCTGACATTTCAGCCAAAAGCACATTTCCTTCTAGGTTTTCTAATCCCATTCTTCTGATAGTGAGAAAAACTACAAATCCCAGCATGCACAGTACGTTCGATTAAAATCCAGGAATGGCATATGGGTGTCACAAGGGACAACTAGGAGAACTTGCAATCTATGGGGCAGATTTACAAGCCCCTTGCGTGACTTTTGCGCCGCCGTAGCGTCACTTTTGTGACGCAGCTGCGGATTTAGGGAGATGTGTCACGTTGTAAAGCCCTGCGTCACATTATACCTGCGTCAGGTATAATGTATGCAGGGTGGGCGTTCCCACGCAAAAAGCCATTTAGAACTGACGCAGTGAAATCTACAAGATTTCACTGCGTCACTCCACGCCTTCACTGCGTCAAAATCCCTACGCCTGCTCAGACCAGGCGTAAGGAATGACGCCGGGCTTTCTGAATGGGACTCACCCATCTATTGTGGCGCATTGCTGGAGTTGCGTCACTTTTATGAGCAACTCCAGCAATGCGTCACTTTTGCGCCAACAGATGCGTCAGAATTTCTGACGCATCTGTTAATCCTTGCACCATGGAGCACTGTATTGTAAATAGAGCGCATCCATTGTGGCGCAAGGACATTCAGCGCTGACGCAAGGAAACTAACGCATCTATGCAGATGCGTCAGTTCCTTGTAATCTGCCCCTATGTTCCCTAGTCCTGATATGGAAACTAGACTCCAAATCCATTTTCCTATAAAATATGGATCATTCTTGTCTTAACTCTGCCTTTGAGCACCTGAACGCTGCACCTGTTCTGCAGAAGAAAGGATGCAGGAAGACTGCTTTCATTTTTCATCCCAGTCAGAATGGCTACTATAATTCATGTGTTTACATTTGCTAACGCGAATATTATTATTTACAAAACGCTTTATTAAAAATGCAATGTGCAGAATTTATGTTTAAAAGTAAAGTATGTTGAAATCAAAAATTGTAGCAGGCAACCCTCCCTAAAACCTTTAAGCCTGCAATATAGTAATGAAGCATGTATTCTTAACCTGACATTGCTGAAGGCGCCATGATTTAACTTGAAGACCCATTAATGCTGAAATGCTTGTTTTTCACTTTAAACAACCATTGTGCAAGAATGTTTTCTTCTCTTTGCTGCTGAAGCTGCGATTTCGGAAGCTATTGTTTATTAGTTAATGAATAGACATTTATTATATTAGAAGACTGATCGTGATGTTCTCAATGCAAAAGATATAGATGACAGGAAGGCTGATTCCTCGGAAGAAGAATTTTTGAAAATGTGCTGCAACATTCAAGAACACATGGTTAAAAGACGATTGTACTCTGGTGAGAAGATGGGTTGTAAACCTGTTCCTCGGGAGTGTGATGAAATCATATTGGCCAACAAGCTGAAGAAAGAATATTAATGTTGAAACATAGAAAACATTTGTTTATGTTAGTGCATGTTCTTTGACCAGGATGCTTGTTTCCGGTCCAGGAAAGACATGCTTGGCAGTTCGCGCTGGACTGTTCCCATGAGGCACAGGGTCAAGACTGATTTGCATATAGCTGTGTCTGAACTGGGGTGGCGAAGTGAGCTAAAGAACGATGATGGATTCAACCCAGATCTGTGACTGGGGGCGAGTGTCTGAAAAGTTTCAGCACTCCGTCCATCATCTCCTTGTGTTTGCTTTGTTCGCCCTACGTTGGCAGGGTATGCCCAGACGTGGGTCCCTTGCTCACTTTGCCACTGGATTCAAGCTAGCCTGGCTGATGAGGGCTGTTAGCCCAAAACCGGTCCCAGGATGCTTGTTTCCGGTCCAGGGAAGACATGGCTTGACAGTCCGGGCTGGACTGTTCCCATGAGGCACAGGGTCAAGACTGATTTGCATATCGCTGTGTCTGAACTAGAGTGGCGAAGTGAGCTAAAGAACTCTGATGGATTCAACCCAAATCTGTGACCGGGGGTGACAGTCTAAAAAGTTTCAGCGCTCCGTCCATCATCTCCTTGTGTTTGCTTTGTTCGCCCTAAGTTGGCAGGGTATGCCCAGATGTGGGTCCCTTGCTCACTTTGCCACTGGATTCAAGCTCGCCTGGCTGATGAGGGCTGTTAGCCCAAAACCGGTCCCAGGATGCTTGTTTCCGGTCCAGGGAGGACATGGCTTGGCAGTTCGGGCTGGACTGTTCCCATGAGGCACAGGGTCAAGACTGATTTGCATATAGCTGTGTCTGAACTGGGGTGGCGAAGTGAGCTAAAGAACGATGATGGAATCAACCCAGATCTGTGACTGGGGTGAGTGTCTGAAAAGTTTCAGCGCTCCGTCCATCATCTCCTTGTGTTTGCTTTTTTTGCCCAAAGTTGGCAGGGTATGCCCAAACGTGGGTCCCTTGCTCACTCTGCCACTGGATTCAAGCTAGCCTGGCTGATGAGGGCTGTTAGCCCGAAACCGGTCCCAGGATGCTTGTTTCCGGTCCAGGAAAGACATGGCTTGGCAGTTCGGGCTGGACTGTTCCCATGAGGCCCAGGGTCAAGACTGATTTGCATATAGTTGTGTCTGAACTGGGGTGGCGAAGTGAGCTAAAGAATGATGATGGATTCAACCCAGATCTGTGACTGGGGGCGAGTGTCTGAAAAGTTTCGGCGCTCTGTCCATCATCTCCTTGTGTTTGCTTTGTTCGCCCAAAGTTGGCAGGGTATGCCCAGACGTTGGTCCCTTGCTCACTTTGCCACTGGATTCAAGCTAGCCTGGCTGATGAGGGCTGTTAGCCCGAAACCGGTCCCAGGATGCTTGTTTCCGGTCCAGGGAAGACATGGCTTGGCAGTTCGGGCTGGACTGTTCCCATGAGGCCCAGGGTCAAAGCTAATTTGCATATAGCTGTGTCTGAACTGGGGTGGCGAAGTGAGCTAAAGAACGATGATGGATTCAACCCAGATCTGTGACTGGGGGTGAGTGTTTGAAAAGTTTCAGCGCTCCGTCCATCATCTCCTTGTGTTTGCTTTGACCAGGCAGGGCAGATTGATTGTGCTTTTCCACTCATCCTTTTCTTTAGATTGAGAGCAGCATCTTGTTCTGTTGTCCGTTTTCCCCGACTTTCTGAGAGAAGGCTCTTTTTCCGAGTTTTCTTAAACATCTCTTTGTGAGAATTCTTAGTTTGTTTCTTGATTTGCTGTTCTTTGAGATGAGAATACTTTCCAGCTTATTCTGCCAAAGCTTTATAATTATGCTTTATTCTCTCATCAGAATCCTTCACGGGTATCTGAACTGGCACCTTTAATCCTTCTTGCATTGAACTTGACTTCGCTTAGAATAGGTAAGTTTCTATATGGAACACGTTTGTTAAATTTAATTGTATTTATGCTTATTTAATTTGCTAAATTGATTTATCTTATTGCTAAATATTGATTGATTGATTGATTGATTATGTTAACGTGTAATGACGAAACTTGGAAAATAATACTTTAATAAAGAATGAGAAACGAAAAGATTTGAAAATAAAATCCTTTAACTCAACTTAACTCTCTTTATTGAATGAAATAAAAGAAATGAAAATTGAAAACGATTTATAGTGACTTTAGCTCCTTACACCTCAGCTGACATCGAAGTTCCATCAACCTGTACGGGGGGTTCATGGTGATGAGTAAAGTGACAGTGGCACACATTGCTCTATTACACTTGACTCCGCAATCGACTGAGGGCAGCTTTTCTCAAGTTTGAGTATTTTGTCCTGGTTTTCCCCTTCCATTTCGGTACTTGTAGTCCTGCATTGTATAACAAGTAGTAACTAAAGAAGTGCAAGATTCCAAGAGTGGGATGGTGTGGACGAGCAGCACACTACTGGATCGGATAAAGATCTCTGATGGGGGTGCTAGTCCTTAGTCTGAAACCAGTCTTAGAAGCTTATGAGTTTACGACTCCCATACCCTTCACTCATATGGTTAGTGGATGTCTCTATGACACCGGGGACACTATGTTTCAGTCCTGGGTGGTGTGCTTTTACAAACTATTTTAAGGTGGTACACAATCTGCTTACATTTCAAACTAAATAAAACCCAACAGCTCTCAAGGGGCCTTCTCCCCCGCATGACAATTTCAGACAGTGCTGGCATTTAACCCCCTCTTTCAATATTAGGAAGCCAACTACATGGCCCAGAATGCAAACTGCCTTACGTGAAGAAAATATTTTGAACTAGACTATCATTCTCAAATGTGCCCCTGTAACTAGGCCCAAGCCTTTTTTTCAACTCTGCTCATAGCTTAATAGACATTTATTTAGGACACTTTGCCTAGCACCAGCATCTTACTAAAGAATGTGCTGGCTTCAAGATTATGTTCTTTTTGCTTCATCACACCATATTAGATCACTTTTAATAACACAAAAAACCTTGCTGTGAATTCATATTGAATAGCCTACTAGAATGAAAAATGATTTAGATATTTTATGTATCCTTAACTAGGAGATTATTGATAGGTTTGTTTCAGTGTATCTGACTAGCCTTTTGTATTCACAATGGGACATTGAACACAGCTCTTGGCTTAGGTAAGAAGGTTCTCATGAGAACTTTACTCCAGGTTTCTAGTAGTTGTAACACTGTTTTACTATGTACCGGCTTGAATGTTTACCTTGGGAATCACGAGGAGAAGCAACGGATGTTGACTACACCACTGAATGAGAGGTTTCCATTGGACGAAAGACTTAGACACCTACTGATTTGGGTCCTATATCTCTAAGACTCAACCCATGCTCTGTACAAACACTAAAGTGCAAGTGCTCAAATTGCAAATTAATTGTTTTCTCCGTCTAAAAACAATTCATTCATAATGTGCAAACCTGCAATACTACCATGCTTTCCATGTGAAAAAAGTGCTGGTGCTCACAACCCCGGGCATTAGTTGCTCCAGTCTCTAGGCAATTATTTTGTACTGTGCAAATCCGCAATAGTGCCATATTTTGTTACATAAAAAAAGCAATCTGCAAAACAAGCATTACAAAACAACCCTTTATGGTTGAATGATGTAGAAGAGCCAACTCCTCAACCTTATTATTAAATTATTGCCAAATCTGCCTAAGCCACACAGTATAACCCCAAACACCCCACTCAGGGTTGTATACTGAATCCAACCTTGGATAAAGTGCTGGTGCAAATAATCTTCAATAGATTAAAATAATCAGACATCATACCCAATAGAAACAGTAGGGAATTTCCCCTCATTTCTCAATCCATCAACATCCACTAAATTATATGTAAAGTGCACATTGATCATCACTAATGGACCCTGACGAATACTTGATCACTAACTTATACAGAGGGAAAGAAAGGGAAAAAGAAGTAAAAATGGAATCTCTCAAATACAGCTCTTAAACTAAATACAACCACTCACTCAAATCACTAGTTCTAACCATTTCATAATTGCGAATTCATTCTGAAAATCATCTTAAAAACTTCCGGAAAAGATCTTCTACACAGACCTAAATAGCTAGCTGAGCTAACTATAACTCGTGCCCCCGCAATGCACTGCTTATGACCTCACATATTACATCACTCATTACATGGTCAGTGACATCACTGATGACATCACTGATGACATCTCAAATGACATCACTGATGACATCATCCACAGGATCTCTGATCCACCCACACACACACCCCTATAGAATTGTTTTTAAACCCACTGCCACTCCCTCACAACCATTCACAAACCCATTCATAGAGCCATACCAGTACTTACACACCCACTCACTGATTCATTGATCTATACACACATCCACTCGCTCACCCATACTGCCACTCATAGACCCACTCACTCACTAATACAGCCATTGACATATCCACTCATACAGCCATACTGAGTGAGTCACCCATAGAACTACTCACACACCTAGACACTCACTCATACAGTCAATCATACAGCCACTTACTCACCCAAACAGTTACACACTAGGCCTGGGTGGTGAACTCCGCTCCATTCGCAGAGTTTGCAGAGTTTTTTGCACTCCGCGCTCCGCGGAGCTCGCGGAGTGCAGAAAACTCTGCTTCGCGTAGTGCAGCAGAGTTTTTTCCCTGCTCGTGAATGGTAAGTTTGCGAGCATGAGCTGCCGCTCGGGTAGAGTTTCTACCCAAGCAGCAGGAAGACCAGCGCGAACGGCAGTTCGCACTGCACTCCGCACCTTGAGGAACTTCGTGGAGTTTTTTTGTCACTTCGCGGAGTTCCGCGTAGCAAAACTCTGTGAACTACACCCAGGCCTGTTACACACCCACCAACTTACTTACTCATACAAATAGTAACACATTCTCACTCAGCTATATTGTCACTGACAGAAGCACGCACTCATCTATATAGCCACTCCCACATTCACTCACTCACGCATACACTCATATACCCCATAACTCTCGTATACTGCCTTTCACATACTCAGTTACTCAACCATACTAACACATGCACTCAATCACCGACACAGCCATACAGACACTCACTCCCATACAACTTATCACACATGCAGCAGTACCCCATACAGCCACTGATTTACCCACTCACTGATCTATACAGGCAGTCACACACCTCCTCACCCACAAACACAGACACCCAGACAACCATAGATGTAGTCAGACAACCAATGAATCACCCATATTGCCATTCACATACCCACTAACACACTGATGACCCACTTAGACATCAACTGACAGATCACACATTCACACAATCAGTCACTCACCCATACATTCACTGAGACACCTAATCACTCACTTATACAGTCAGTCACACACCCACTGAGTCATACATAAAGTCACTGATACTCCCACTGATTCACCAATACACCTTAGTATGTATATTTAACACTCATAAACTTAAAAAAAATACTCACAGTCGCTGTATGAGGTCGTCACTGATGTCATCAGTGATGTCATTTGAGATGTCATCAGTGATGTCACTGACCATGTCATGAGTGATGTAATATGTGAGCTCATAAGCAATGCATTGCGGGGGCACGAGTTATAGTCAGCTCAGTTAACTATAACGGCTGAATTTCTCTGGTTTTGTACGAGTGAAATGTCAGCCTAACGTCCCTGTAACCTTTGTTTTTTTCTGTGAATATATATATATATATATATATATATATCAAGAACCACAATCCTGATGTAGCATCCTCATCGAATGAGAAATCAGGTACGGACCACCAGATAAATTAAATATTGCTTGTGCTTTATTGTGGATGTCAGCAGCATGACGCGTTTTGACCGAGTTTCCCCGGTCTTGATCACAATCCAATCAATCCCAGATGGAGGAACTCATCCAAGAGCAATCAGAAAGATACAAGGAACGGGGGTATCCACCAGAGATTTTGAAATCAGCCACTGAAGTTGCACTCAAGAAAAAACGTGAAGATTTACTTACTAAAGTGCCAAAAACCAACATCAAACGTGAGGTGTTTGTCTTAAAGCACTCTCACCAGGCATGTAAAATCAAAAAGATCATCATGCGACGATGGGAAATTGTAGAGGAGGAAATGGATTTTACATCTGTGATTCATGGCAAACCTCTGTTTGCGTATACACGATCCAAAAATCTACGTGAATGTTTGAAAAGGGCTCTTTCATCAGAACAGCACACATACAAAGGCATGAGCAAATGTTGGAATTGCGGGCAATGCGGCAATGTAATTACTGGCAACACCTTCGCACATCCGCACACTGGGAAGAAAATCAAGCTGAAGCACTCATCGGACTGTAACACTGAAGGAGTCATATACGCCATTCAATGTCCTTGCGGATTAACAAATGTAGGACAAACCACTCGCAAAATTAAGACTAGAATTGTTGAGCATAAAAGCATGATTCTCACGAAAAATCTCAATTCATGTTTGGCTGCACATTGGATTAACACGTCACATACTATACCACAACTAAGATACACGATCTTAGAAAAAGTTCCTACACCAGTAGGCTTAGACTTTCATACATCATTGGCACGTAGGGAAACACATTGGATAAAAATTTTGGGGACAATCACACCGAAAGGTCTTAATGATCATTATGAAATGATATGTTTCCTTTAAAGTGCACAAATGTAACTTTTGTTCCTACATGATGTATAGTTGTTAGTTTCAGCCAATATCCTTGCGCATTTTCACTGTACATCTGTCTCTGCACCCACTGTGAGAATTTCTATATTTTCACTGAGCACGCACCAGCTTAGGCTTAGGTTTTTTGAATTTTTATATACTGTCAGATTTTTCCACATCTTATTGAGCACTGACAAGCTTAGCTTTAGGGATTTAAGCCAGTTGACTTATGGTGTTTCATTCTATCATTCGTAGAGCACTCTAATTCTCTCTTTGATTTTGCATGAGTATTTTAATATTGTTGGTCTCATTTTGAGTCTACGACTTTATTGGAGTCTTGTTTTAGGGTATGGAGTATGGCACGCGTTGCCAATTTACTTCTAATATACGCTGCTAATAAAACTCATTTTTCAGGTACATTTGAATGACGAGGGTTCTATTTTGAACACGTGATGCCTACGTAATTTCACTTCAAGTACGCGTTACTTGTGAAACTTGATTCTTTATGAGCACTTGAATATAGAGGGCTCTACTTGGAGCTAAGGTGATTATCAGTTTTATATTTTGGTATAGTTTTGTTTGTTAGGGTATTTAGTTGCCAGTGTGATTTACTTTTAAGCATATATTGTGTTTGTAACTAGATTTCACGTCTTAATAAAGCTATTTAGCAACTGACGCTTTGTCGTCAGCCCACGCAGTCTATTTAAACGTCCTAATCTGTGCTCACGTACCAACGTCAGCGCGGGGTTACGTGAGGTCAGATTACTTGGCGGTTACTTCTCGGTGAGTTCAGGAAGCTTTGTTTTCTTGGTGTCATACGCAGTGGTTTAAGCTCGCTTCGGCATACAATAATAGCGCGTTATTTATTTTTTAGAGGCTTCAGTGCTGTTACAACAATTGGGTAAGATCTTATGAGTAGCTTTGTTCGCACCGGGTGCTTGACAGGTATACTTTACTTTGTGTTTACGGTTGGTGTAAATGTGTTTTGCAGCTTCCTGTATTGGTTTCAGTGATGATTGGTAAGACATACATTTTATTAGGTATGTTTACTTGTCACGTTGGAATTTTCACATGTTTGTTGATCTTGGGAATTTTTCACGTATGATCGAATTTGGATAATTTCAGGCACTTTTTTCATGGGCATCCATACTCGGGAATACCCTCTGGCATTACTCTTATCACCACCGGGAGTGTTCATTCTCTCTTCTTTTCTTCTTTTTTTCATTTTCAAATAGTGCACACTGTGAGTACTAGATAGACTGCACTTTTATTGTCACAGTTGGCGCAGAAACAGATTTTTTTAAAAATCAACATTATGTGTATCATATAAACATCGTTTTTATGTCTGTTGATTTGGATTTTTTTGGTTTTTGTTCCGGCAGGAGTCAAAGGAAGATTGAGTGATTGATTCACTCAGATACAAATGTTACCCTGACGAAGGGTTTTCAACCCGAAATGCATTGGGTTTTCTGAAATGAAAATGTTTTTTGTATTATAGTTTCATATCACACATTGTACAGAGAATGTACTATTTAAGTTGATGGATGTTAAACATTTATATTCATGTTTCGCCTTGAATGTTATACGTGGGTGAAACACTGAAATTACATTTTAAATAAGACACGATTGAAAACAATGGAGTAATTGCTTTATTATGTCTTGAACTAGTGTTACATTGACAAAGTTTTGGTGAAACCCCTTCAGGGGACATAGCAGCAGTGCGCTGTGCTCAGGATCGGAGTGCTCCGTATCCTTTCATTTTTGCCAATAAGCAAAAGTCCACCATGCTTATCAGCATTTTGTTATGTTGCGCATAGTTCGTCAGTCTTCTGAATAGATAGTGGTGGAGCGCCCTCAATCCATCATGGTGGTTAATGGATGTATATAAAGAGGTTACATCCAATGCGATGAGGAGATAGTCATTCTGCCGTTTGAAGTTTTGTATTTTGGAAAGAAAGTCACCTGTGTCTTTAATGTACGAAGGTAGATGTTGGACATGCTCTTGTAAGAAGAAGTCTACATATTGTGATGTTCTCTCCAGTAGACTATTGCGGGCAGAAATAATCGGCCTTCCAGGAGGTTTAGAGGAATTTTTATGAATCTTGGGTATGAAATACAGTACAGGTGTGACTGGATGTTCATTCCGTAGAAACGTGTACTCTGGAATAGTTAACAGCCCTGCATTTTTCCATGCCACAAGTTTCATATTGTATTGATTGTACATGGCCCTTAACGCAAGTTGGTCACTGCGATGATAACAGTTTCTGTCCGAAAGATGGTTCATGGCTTCCTCAATGTATTCAGCTTTTTCCATAGTACCAGATTTCCGCCTTTCTCAGCATTGCGGATGACTATATCATTATTGGAACTAAGTTTGTTCATCAGCTCATGATACTGAAGTTCCTTTTTATTGGTTTTGCGTTTTGTTGACCACTGTACTTGATGATTTAATCGTTTGATACCTGTTACCACCTGTTCCCGGAAGATATCGATTGAATCCCTAATTGTAATTGGATTGAAAGTGGAACGTGGTTTGAAAGGGGTCACAATTGTGGTTGCTATGGTCGAGCCTCTTGTAGCCTCCGTATCAAAAGTTTCACCACTATTGGTATTGAGTTGGGTGGAATTGTCATTAGCAAGATCTTCAAGATCAGATAGAAGGGACATGTCTGAACCGGTTAAGTTGAAACAAGGAGGGCTGGATATCTGTTGGCTTGGTTGTGTTGCATTTTCGTCAGATCTAGTATTGTTTTGGAGGAAATATTTTTTCAATTTAAGTTTCCTTATACTTTTAAAGATGTCCATTTGGGTTGTTGCATAGTCAAACGAACTTACAGGGCAGTAAGACAGTCCCAATGTCAGTAGTTGCTCCTCTGCTTTACTAAGAACCACATCTGTAAGATTTATCATCGTTTGGCTATTGCTTGGATCAGTAGGTGTTAATGTTTCCAATTGCGCCTGGTTTGCCGCGTTTGCCTTTTTGGTTGGATGCTTTTTTGCCCTTCGCCTCTCCTGGCGTTTGGTGGATTTGCTTTTAGCTCTTTGTTCTGCTGGTTTCTGGGGCGTAAGGTGTTTCTGCGTTCGTGCACTAAAAAATCCACCTCCTCCGCTAAGCTTATTTTGGCTGGTATTTGTCTCAAAGCTTGGATGCGATCTTCAGCTTCTGTTTCACTTTCGAGTGCTGAGCTGATGTCAGAGTTAGAGGTCATATGCTGTCCCGCTGTATTGCCACCAGTGTTGTCTCTGACTACTCGTGCTTCTCCATACTTCGAGACTTTCAGCGCATCATACTTTTTGGCAAATGTGAAAATGCGCCACGTTTCATAGTTTGTACGATCTCGATGGAATTTAAAGGCCTTGCGTTCACGGATTTTCTCCTCCTCTTTTTTTAATCTTTTCAACATTTTGTCTTTAAGTTTGTTTTGTTCATCACCACAGCCCAATGATCCCAGTGTTTATGTGTATATGTGTATATAGTGTACATAGCACATATTTTATATGTTTGATTGAGAATCATTGCTCAACCTTTCTCGTGGTGGTAGGGTGCTGGCATGCTGTGTGGTGACTGCCCAATTAGTCTTTATTTTTATTTTCATTTAAATTTCTATCAGATTTTAGCATTCTTAAGTTTTCCTTTATTATCTGGGAGTAGCGTTATACAGGAACGCATTTGACTGTGGGCTATCCATTCTTAGGGATAGGTGATTTAGTCGACATTGAGTGATGTAGTCCTTTTTTGATTCCGCTCACCCTCGCTGTACGTGATGACGTCGTACAGGGAATAATACTTCCGGTATTTCCCCGCGCGTTCTTTTAACTACGAGCAGACGCCGGTTGTGCTGAATGTGGTAGGAGTGATGGTTTGTCGGCTGAATTAGTGAGCAGTGGCAACTACAGTAATCGTAAGTATGGTTCTCCGCCTAGTTCGGGCTGTGTAATTAAGAGGATATTTTGGTTTTAATTGACTAGAATTATAGTGCTGTCCTTTGTTATGTCATCCGGATGCAGGATTGAATTGGGAGTTGTATGTCCAAAATACAAGGATGGTGACGATTTAAAGTGCTACAAGGAGCGGGTTTGTCACCCTATTGATAGGGAGGTAAGCGCCTCTCTTGATACAGTGATATATAGTGGAATTTGGTTGTACTTGGTGACATGGATATTCATTTATTCCACCCCTTCATTATTTATAGATATTGCGTTCGGGGTGTTGGAATATTAAGCATAAGAGATCTTTCCACCCTGATCCATAGGACCATGTAAGTAGTTGACGTGGGTCCCGTATGGTTGGATAAGTTTTGAGCACTTTTTTGTGCATTGTGGTGGTTAGGGTTTACATATCTGTATTTTGCACAGGGCTTGTGTGGCAGTTTATCCACTTTTCTGCTTTTTTAGTTTAGCATGGCACTTCTGGTGAGATTTCTGGGTATTAATATGAGATGACTTATGTTCTTGATTTTTAGTTTCCTTTGGTGGTTGTGGGTAACACGGGTGGACATTTGTTTTGTGAATGGGCAGTCACTGCTTTCAGCCAGCATTCTCCACACCGAGTGAAGGATTAGAGTTATGTGTTGGGTTTTGTATTTTAATATTACCATTATTTTGTTGTCATTGTAGTATTATATAACCCCTGTCCTGAAGAGGCCTAAGAAGAAAAGGCTGAAACGTGGTCACGTGGACATTTTTTAAGGAGGAGTCCTTGGATTTATAGTGATTTTTTTTGTAACTATGTGGTGTTACACTAGAGCTAGGCCAATTAGTTTAAAGCCTAATAGTGTTTCACTTAGACTATCTCCTAGTGGTTCACCCAAAAGTATAGGGGGACATTATATGTATATTCGTTTGTGGGGTAGTGTTATATGTTTCATTTATTGATGTATAATGTATTGTGATTCATGTCATTTGTTGTTTTTTTCCTTCTTTGAATAGGCGCCTTTGTTTGTGATATTATAAAAAGTATTTGATGTATTCATTGTGAATAATTATCTTAGAGAGGGTAATTAAATGTGCTCTTCTCAAAAATTATGTAGTATTGTTTCCTTGATACCATTGTTTATTTGTAATAACAATGATCCCAGTTCAGCATTGAGTTGGTCAATTTGTTCTTGTAATTTGAGGCAGTCTTTCTCTGCATATTTGACAAGGATGACAATTAGTCGTCTCGAGGACTCTAAATTTGTTTCAGCCCACTCCCTCATCATATCGTGGTCCGGGTTTTCGTAGCTGGGGGCTGTAAGGATCCACAAACCACGGGGCACCCTGCCGACATCCAGATAACGTTGCAAAGATTTTGCCTCCCACCACTTAATCTGTTCTGCTTTCATAAGTTTCTCCAGAGTTTTAAATTTTTCTCTCAAGCTGGTGTTTCGTGGCCCCACTGTTGCATTAAGGGAAACTGAGTCCTGGTTAGGAGTTTTAGCATCATCGAACATTTGCGCTGCTGCCGCTTCCCGTTCCTTTAGCGTGTCCGCTGACATAGTGTTTATTGGAACAATTAGTGCTGTATTTTGTGCTGAAGTGCACTTCAGGGGGGACTTACTGCCTACGTGCCGCCCACTCCTTGTGCGTTACTGCACACCTCTGTACCCAACAATTAAAAGCTTGTGCCCACCCCCACCGTAAACCACTCCCGGTTAGGCGCCCTACGTGTCCGATGCGTGTTTGCCTACCTTGTGGTTGCCGTAGGATGACTGTGCCGTAATATTTGCCGTTGGGGGGCTTCACCGCCGATAATCCTCCCGGATTGTGTAAGTGTACTTGTTGCCAAGCAGCGGCTCCTTTGATGGCGGTACGGCCCAATTCGCAGAGGGGGTCCGTGTTTAGCCGGAGGAGTCAGGAACCAGCTACAAATATCCATAAAACTCCAATCTTCACTCGTTAACGTAGGGAATAGAAAACATGAGCACGGCCACGATTCAGTGCAGATTCAAAATGTATTCTGTTCCAGCAAACACTGCAGCATGACGCGTTTCGACCCCGGAGGGTCTTGATCACATGACACGCTCTATGGTACATGGTTGGTTTATATACCTTATTTTGTCAGCATTTGTTTCCTTTTTTTTCGCTTTTTTCGCTTTTTACTGCTTTTAAAGTGACAAGTGCCTAAAGACTGTGTACAAGGGGTTGCATAGACATGGAAGACAGAGTATAAAGCTTCACCTTATTTGTTCAGCATTGACAGTTACATGATATATATATATATATATATATATATATATATATATATATATATATATTCACTGAAAAAACCATAGGTTTTAGGGACAGTTATAGTTAGTTGGACATTGCACTCGTACAAAACCCGTGAAATTCCCCGTTATAGTTAGTCCAGCTAACTATAACTCGCGCCCGCAATGCACTGCTGATGACGTCACATATTACATCACTCATGACATGGTCAGTGACATCACTGATGACATCACTGATGACATCTCAAATGACATCACTGTTGACATCATCCAGTGACTGTGTGTTTCTGTAAAGTTTAAATATTTTTAATATATATAGGAAAAGACGTATTGAAGAATGAGTGGGTGTGTGTCTGTATGGATGATTTAGTAGGTGCGTGACTGACTGTATAAGTGAGTGATTTAACGTATCTTACTGAATGCATGGGTTAGTGACTAAACTGGGTGAATGTCTGTATCCGTCTGTCTGTTGCTGTGTAAGTGGCTGCATGTGTTTGTGAATAGCTACATGAGTGTCTATATGAGTTAATGAATGCTTGTGTGAGTATCTGTATGGGTGCCTGAGTGTTTGTGTGGGAGGGGTGTGTGCGACTCTGTGCATAAATGTGTGAGTGGGTGATTCACTGGGTGGATGGTTTCAAGAGTGCATCTGTGATAGACTGTATGGGTGGGTAAGTGTGTGTAAGAGTGTGTTAGTGAGTGAATGTATGTCCCAGTGGTACATGTGTGAGTAACTACATATGTGAAAGGCAGTATATATGTGTGTTGGAGTATATAAATAGCTATAAGCTTGAGAGTGAGTGATTGTGATAGTGGCTGTATGGATGAGTGTGTGCTTGTATCAGTGATTGTATAAGAGCGTAAGAATGTGCTAGTATTTGTATGAGTAAGTGAGCTGGTATGTGTATAACTGTATAGGTGAGTAAATGGTAGTGTGTTTAATTATTTGCATGACTGACTAGATGTGTGAGTACCTCTATGGATGAGTGGCGGTGTTTGAGTGTCTATATAGGAGTATGAGTGCATATGATAGTCCTGTACTGAGTGACCGTAAGTATGAGTGACTGTACGGGTGAGTGAGTTGATGTGTGCGTAGACCTAAGAATCAGTGAGTGGGTATGTAGTTATTGGTGTTGGAGTGTCTATGGTTTTGCGAATGGCAGTCTGTAAAGTTAGCTGTAATCCTTGATGGAGGTCTCTGCACCCTTGATTTTCTCGAGCGCAATCCTCGTGTAGTTCCTGTGACCAGGAGGTTCCTTCTCCTCGTCTGCCGCTGCGATCCTGCTCTGACCCTTTATAAACAAGAGGCATGTGAACGGGCCTAGAAGCCCCGCTCGTTTGGCCCCGCCACACATACACTAGCGGTATGCAACGTATGCCCGCCCTTTCCCTACTATGATGGACAGCTTACTCAAAGGACCCCGGCGCTTCGGCGCGGTGGCAAAGTTACAGACACACAGGTCACTGGAGACAATTCTTCTGGTCCTTTACGCAGCTGTAGTGTAGGAAAGGCATTATACATTTACCCAACGAGGTAGCACTTACTGATTAGCCAGTAGAAAGTACTCCAGTTGAGTAGAGGTATTGCACAAAACGGTGGCATCTTCGTGGATAAATATGCAGGGCAGATGTGCCTTCTCTCCATTTACACCCTGACAAGTTAGCTGTAATCCTTGATGGAGGTCTTTGCATCCTTCATTTTCTCGAGCGCAATTCTCGTGTAGAATTCGTGAGCGTGGAGATGTGCCTTCTCTCCATTTACACCCTGAAAAGTTAGCTGTAATCCTTGATGGAGGTCTTTGCATCCTTGAATTTGTCGAGCGCAATGCTCGTGTAGTTCCTGTGACCATGAGGTTCCTTCTCCTCGTCTGCCGCTGAGATCCTGCTCTGACCCTTTATAAACAAGAGGCATGTGAACGGGCCTAGAAGCCCCACCACACATACACTA